>CBVK0100804299.1:0-32356 GCA_900067695.1 Picea abies
GATTGCTAAATTGAAAAATCACCATTTAGGTATGTATAATATTTTGATTACGTCCTCTAGATATTATGGATCTGTCAGTGTAGGTTTATGGTTCACGAATGGATAAATTCTAACATGAATGTATGGTTCAACATATCTATAAGGAAATGATGGTTCCTTTTCCATCCCCATGCTAACATATTCACCTCATGTCTTCAATGGTGCCTTTCAACCAGAATCAATGGTACATGCCCTCACTAATGCCACCTTACAATTAATATTAATTCCTTAAATGGTTCCTTTCACTGTGATCCCTTATTGGGAAACGATAAATCCAAGCAAGTTTTTGAATATAACACAGAACACACACTTGAGGGGGTTCAAGTGGATATTGTATCTGCGACATCATTAAAAGACAAGTTGCAAATGTTTTGAATGCTCTAAACACTTATTTAATTGAGCAGTGTTATCTTATAAGTAGGCCATGATGGTATGGGAGAGATCATGAAAATCATGTGTCATGGCATGCTGGAAAGTGGTTCATGTGTTCTTGAGCCCAAATGGCATGACCCAATAGGAAAAAATTCCCCAAGGGGTGGTTTTGGCACGCAGTGGGAAGACCTGAGGTTCAACATTAAATCACCAACAAATCCCAAGAAATCAGCCCTTTCGTCATCACCCATGAGTAGGTGAAGTCTCACCCAAGGTAACTATGGGGACTGCAAGAACCAGGCTTCCATGGTCATGAAGGGAGTGGAGATCATTCTAACATTCATTGTGAATTAACATTCATTCAACATGAAATGTACCGTATGCAGGAAATCATAACAACATAATAGCATATGACAGGTTCATCTTACTTAACCATTCAACATGTGCGCAGAACCATCAGATACATATTCATATTAACCATCCATGCATTACATGTACTCTATAAACAGAACATAAAATAAGCACATCAAATCATACATCATGACATCAAGATTTAATGTGTTTCACCCAAAACTGGGTTACATCCACAATGGATGGATTTTTATATTATTCATTCATGTCCAATCCTTACAACTGGTGCACACTGCGCTCAAATAAGATACATCAGTTTTATCCAAAATTCCCTAGCCATTCGTGCATACAGTGCACACTTATCTCATTCTCCAATCATACTCTCGAACTCTACTCATACCATTCATTCATACTCTCACTCTAATATTTCATACACACACACACACACACTTTCTACCTAAAACCCATACATATTTATACATTTTTATTAGGGCTTAACCCTTTACAAAATGGACGAAAAGGTCTAACTACAACTAACTAACTTCTACCTTTTGCACGTTGGCTCTTGAATATGCGCTAATTGTCCTCTGTGTGCATTGATCCTTTGATTACTTTTCACATGGTTTGCTACTACATGATTCCCAAAACATACCCAAAATTTTCTCCTCCAATAGGCCCCCAACAATCACCTGTGGCTCGTCCTGAGCCACTTTGAGCTTTCTTCCAGGTCTCCATGAACTTTTGAAATGTCTCCCTTACAGTTGTGACCTTTTCTCTTGCTTGTGTTTCCTGTTTCACAATTCCCTCGGTCGTGTCTACAGTAATATGGGTCTTAAACTTTATGTGATTTCTTGTACTGCTTTCTTAACCATGCCATGTGCCACTGCTACTTATACTATCACCTTGTATGCTTCTTCTTGCAGTGTTTCGATTTTTTTACGCAAGACTGTTGCTACGACCTCATCTAGTTCATCTCTGAATATAATTTTCTACTCTCTTTCATTGCTGCCATCATCTTTGATGGTGGTAATGTGCTCATTAATTCCTTAAAATTATGCACCTTGTCCTGCACAACCTGTATCTTATGCCCAATTTCCTACAGTTCCATGTCTTTTGTTAGTTGATTCCATACTCCCATGATTTCTTCATATAAATTGGCTCACTCTGCTTCCAAAATTTTTATGTTCTCTACAGTTGTTGTCGTCGTCTTCTCCATTTTCTCCCTTTCCTCTGGTGGAGTGCTCAGTATCTAGCACACTTCCAAATCAGTAATATTTGTGCGGAATCCCTAAATGGATTCATTGATCTTTGTCACTTGTTCGTCTAATGGGGCATCTTCCTCCCTATGCATTTCTTGAATAATATTATAAACTTCATAGACCACTTGTTTCACTCTCTCTGGCCTCTGTGTGGCCTCATACCACTCCAACCTAAGTTGGTCATATTTTTCTTGCAGCACATCCTTATATATGACTGCCTTTGTCAACTCCATCGATGTTGAAAACGTTCACAATTGTAGTTCTTGCGTCACGCTCATCTGAAAACCATGTAGCACTTCTACCAGAAATTGAGATAGCACCAACTCAATATGACTAAGTTCATTTGCATGATTTTGTAATTCTGTTATAGGGAAATCTAAATCTCCTACTACCATCTTTATAACCCTTCGCTCTCCTGATGTCACAGATGGGTGGGATGTCATCTTTTGTGCCTTTATCATGTTTTTCGTGCTCTCCATCGACTCCTGTTCACCTGTTCTGACTTGTGCATCCTGGTTGTTTCTAAAATCTGTCAAAGTGTGGCAATCTATGCTTGTATGTATGATTTCCTTTTTTCTTGCTTCTATGTTGCTCACTCAAAAGCCTCTGCAGTAACCTCTTTCACTTGATCCACAATATTTTCTAATTCATCCTCTAATAGGTCCTAGGTGGCCACTTTCTTGATTGCATTCCTCTTCTTTCGTTGTGGTACTGATTTTTTTGTATCATGTTCCTTCCAATTATCTCCCAGTTGCGGTATTGTCTTTTGTGTTCTTCATGTGCCATATCCTTTCCCTTATTGTTCTCCTTCTTCTTCGGCCTTCTTTCTCTGGCTCGGTCTATAACAGTTGTGGTTCTGACTAGTCTCCCTCTAGGACTGGAGTTTTCCATTTGTCCTTCCAGTCTTCTACGGTATGTCCCATGTCAACCTCTATCAACTTGTATCTACATGGTAGCCACTACTGCTCTTGGTCCTTCTTGGCCTAAATATACATATGATGTCTTCAGAATCTGAAGAGCGTAATCCCCTTGTATGCTTATACTACTTGTGGTAGTATGCATGGTGTATTCTGGATACTCATCTGAATTACCTCCTTGTATAAATAGAACATAATGTTGTTATCTAGCTTCCTCTCCTTCTGCGCAGTATGCCACAATTTTACATATCTCGCTGCTAAACATGGCTTCTTTGTAGCTCCCAAAAATTGAGTGTCCTCTGGATCCCTCCAAGCCACTAATGTTATCAATATTAATAGCTAGGTACATGATCCTTGCAACATTTTCTCAAAAACTTGCAGGCCAACACTTGCGTCATGAACCAAACTGTATCATCGTTAATGCTTGCAACATCCAGATCGAGTCCACTTTTGAATGTGTCATACTTGTCTTTCATTCTTTCTACCAATGAGTTCTCCTTTGTCTTGTCTATGAATAACGACGATTGGTATTCCCCTTTTGATGGAAACCTTTTTATCCATGCAATCAACTCTATGTCTATGGATACTAGTCTATTTAACCATAGAACTCCTCTGTGTACACAACTAAGTAATAAATTAACAAAAATATGTATCTTTGTGCTCTTGCCAAAATGAGGAATATCAAAAAGGTTCAGAATACTTATTTTTTCCAGCTCTATCGCCCATTCATGTGGCTCTACTAAGATTTCTTTTGAATCTGGGGTGAGTCTTACACTTTTGTACTTTTCCAAGGCCAATTTTGGAAACTTCTTCATATCTATAAAGTCATGGTATTCATACCTCAGGCTTCCTACTGTGTCGAACATATCTTCCTCATCGATCACACCTGGTGGAATTTTTGGCTCGACAAGTTCATACTTCGACTCTTTCTATAACTTCACATGCTTTGCTATCAGCTTCCTTGGTGGTACATAATCCCTTGGATAGTGAATCGGGATTTACCCTAATGTTGATTCTCCTGGTGTTTCCTCAGTCACAAGTATCGATGATTGCCTGGTGTATTATTTCTTCAACTGTGATGGAGCTTCTTCTATCTTCGATGGTGCCATTTCTCTCTGCAACTACTCGCTTGGAAAATCACTTCTTCGGCTCTGTCTATGTTCACTCAGCTCTCTGCTCTTACTGCTCTCTATGAAGATGCACATAACTTCTTTATGTTGACCATTCAATTTCTTCTATCACTTGTTTCTAGTTGTTTCTATTTTTGTTCTTTGCACCGAAACCTGTGTTAAATTTAGAGCAACTATTAATTTCTTTTCAATTTACTAGAAAATAATAGCATAAGCAGGATCATTGAAAGATAAACAATCACAAGGTACACAACATTTATTCTGAGAAACCCTCATGGGGGAGAAAACCCAGCAAAAAATTCCTTAATATAGATAGCCAATACAATGCCAAGATAATAAACCAAACACTAGAGAATATCCTCCACCGATCAATGCGCCTCTCTCTTCCTTATTCTCCCAACTGCATATACCAAACTTGCGCATTGAGTGAGCGGATGAGTGAGTGATCAAATAAGCCATTGGCTTCCTTTATTCATACAAACTGGTAGGTGTTGGAAAGGTGTATCTTCACTGGGTAAGGCCGACTTGTCTTCTTAGTGATTAAAACCACTTTAATTAGCTTGGAAGCTGACTTCTCAATTTGCATATTATATTTGGGGTTTTACCAATCCACAAAAGGGGATTTGGTCAATTACATTTCCCGACATGATCAATCCACAAAAGGGGATTGATCTAATTAATAATGACTCAATAAATAAATAGAATATTCTTTGCAATTATAATATTTCAACAGGCACGTGGCCATGTGGAACTTGCCACATACATAGGTAAATATCCTAAACCTAGGTGACACGTGTTAGGTTAGCATGCCATGTCAGCGTCATTGTTGACCAATAGAAAGTCACCACTTGTCTAAGTCGACATCAACATGATAATGTTCGTGCCTTAGCCTATTTTTTATTTTGATCATGGTTAGATCAACGCCTCTCATTTTATATGTTGTTCCTTTGATCGATGGTCTAGATATGATATTATCTCTAGCTCCAGATCGACAATCGTTGAATTTCCTCATGGGTCTTGGCTCTATATAGCTTTGATGGGAACACCTCTGAAGGATGGTCTAGACTTGATGAAGAAGAGAGAGATTAACGATCTAGGATCCATCAGGGTTTCTCTCCCATGCAAAGTAACGATGAATTGATTCATGTCCCCAACTAAGTATGCATGAAGTCAATGTCAGTAGGGCCCCTGTTAGACCAATCAGAATCTGTCACGTGGACAGGTGGAACGCACCCAAGGTTCCCCAAAGAATATCAAATATAGGTGACATGTGCCATGTTTACCTGTCACATCAGTGCCAATGAGGACCAATAGCAAGACGCCACGTGTCTATGGTGACATTAGCCTGACCATCTTTGCCTGAGCCATTTTTGGCATTCTTGGTCGAGCCAGATCGATGGCTCTCTCCCATCGTCGAACCTCCCTATTCAAATCCATATCAATGGTTGATATTTACTCTCAAATTCCCCTCATCAGAGTCGTGTTTGAGTTCCAGTCCCCAACCAATTCGATGTGCATCTTCGATGGTCGGTCTAGATATGCTCTCGAACCTTTTTCAAAGTGGGGAAAATCAACAACCCAAATATGCTCCCAGGTATCAAATCATGTTGATCAAGTGTCACATCAGTGTACCAGCAGAGCCTTGTCATAGCCAATCAGAAGATATAGTGTGGATAGGTGGAACCCACCATATACACAGGAAAAAATATCAAAAGAAGGTGACATGTGTCACATATGTCTGCCACATCAGTGCCAACATAGACTAGTGAGAAGGCACCATGTGTCCAGGGTGATGTCAACATGATATATTTGACTTAGCCAATTTTTTTCACATGGCCAAGCTACATCAACGACTCCCAGTCCATCTCCAACACCCTGATCAACAACCTAGATATCATCTTATTGCGACTTCGATCAATGGTCTAGATTTGATCATGTTGATCCGACAACTATTGAGTTTTTTCCTTTACAAGCCTTGATTTAGTCCAATGGGTGAGACCTTGATCAATGACCAAGATTACTTTCCAAGATTGATTCGATGATGGCTAAGATTTACATTTTATGTAGAGTTAATGTGAGATTCAAAACAACAAAAATAATCTTTTAATGAGCCTATGTATGTGGGATCATCTATAACCACACATATAATTGATCAAGATCACTTGTCGAGATAGATCTAACGAATAATGAGTCACACAATCTCTACAGTTATATTTTCAAGTTTGTTACAAGAAGGGAAATTATTACAGGGAATTTTCCCGGGATAGGGCGTGATCAACATCTTGGCCTGCAAATTCCCAGTTGTTCCATGATCTCATCATAACATATTCTAGTAGGTAAAAGTAATTAATTTTGACCAGAGGAGAAGCCATACAAGAATCAAGAAGCAGGAAGAAGTTTCAAGAAGTAGTTTAGGGCATGAGCGAGAGGAATAAAAGAGAATGCAAGAACCCATTGCCAAGGTCGACACTTTAGGGAGTTAAAGAGTTTCTTGTAACCAGAGTTGTTCGATCACAGAGATACCTTGAGCATGGCCAATTAATAAATGAAGAAGGAAACCAGAGATTCAATCCCTACGTTTAACTTTCAGTCTTTAATTCCTCATTTTTTATATGTGTTCTTGTAAAGAATCTCCTCCCATTTTTGTTTTTCTTGTATTAGATTCGATTTATAAAAGATCAGACAATAGACCATTCCTCATATTCAATTTTACTGTATCATGTCTAGTTATGATATAGAAGTGATTTTCTTTGAATGTATGACCATTTCTTGCCATTTCTTTGTGCATTTAAATGATATTCAGAGTGTGCCTCCATTTATTTGAGTGTATGAAGGTGTTAACTATTTGAAGCATATGTTTATTAATCTATTTACACTTGTTAGAGTGAGTTTTTGAACCCTTAATTTCTCATCACAGTATTCATTTCACATAGACTACATGACTCATTCTAAGCAGTTCCTTGTATGTTTAATTTGTTCTTTCCTCTAATCCACCATTTGATCTCCTTTTTAATCTTTATTGTCTGAAATACTCGTAGACATGTGCCTCTGATAGTTGAGAGCATTTTTCATCCAAGATGAGACTGTTTGAGGTCCTATAGTTTCAAAAAAGAAGGAGAGAGAGGGAAACATTTCCCAAATATTGCATAATTACCTTACTACAAATATATCCTTAAGATTCACCCTGAGTCTTGGCCTCTGGGGTGCCTTGACATTGTTCCAAAAACAACTTGGAACATCTCGAGGGATAACATATGAATTGGTGTCATTGTCAGGGACGTAAATTGAAGAAATATTACCTAGGGATATGACATTGTAATCTATGAGACTTGATGGTGAACATGCCTCAGACACTTTGCTGTTGATTTTTCACCCGATGAATCCACATAAGGACAATTCAACCTCTCCCAAAAGACACACTAGAGGCCACCCTCATTCAAATAAATTTTTTCTATATTCATATCTATAAAATATTTTCACCTAGATAAATGTTAGAGAACGTCATATCTCTTCTTTTATAGGTAACCCCTATTTAGAAATATTTCCTTCCGTTGTTCATCAAAGTATTGAATCCATAAATCTGACTGATATATCTGAAGATTCACTTTCTTCTTTAAAATCTACACCATAACCTTCAATAGAGATTCAAAATTCTCCTTTAGAATTTATCCAAGAAGTCAATTCTTCCCATCGACCCTTCTTGAAAACTCATGTCCCCCCTCTGTCCTTCGAATCCCATAACATCATTTACAAAATCTCGTTGGCTGGTTTAGGTGGAGTAAGACCTCAGGGAAATTGACCTCATCCCCCACCCTATATAATTCCTTGGGTCACTTCCAGATTTTCCCCATTGAATTTCCCCCAAATTACCTATGACCTTCGTGAGAATTACATGAAATATCTACCAAAATTTGATGAAGATAAAAACCCGTTTAGCTGAAGAGAATATGACTGATTTTCGAGACTTTATAGACTACCATATTGTAGAGAATGGTGATATCTTCATGAGGCTTTCTGTACAAACTCTAGAGGGACATGTTAGAAAATGGTTCAAAGAATTGCATGTTGCTTCAATTGATAGTTGGCCAGCTCTAAAAACGACCTTTATGAGACAATGGGGTGAGAAAAGGGATAACCTATACTACTTGAATAAATTCATCTCACTCAAGAAAAGAGCTAATGAAAATGTTGATGATTTCAATAGGAGGTTGAATAAGCTCTATAACAAGATTCCCGCATATATAAATCCATCACAACCAGTAGCTAAAGTGACATACGTTGGGGCATTTGATGTTGATTTTACCATGACTTTGAGAGAAAGAAGGTCCATGATCTTGCTACTAATGAAAGAGGATGCAATAGACATAGAAGGAAACATGATTTCATTAGGAAAGATGAAGCAAAAACAAGATCAGGCATAAAAAAAGGTCAGTGAAGACTATGGTACTTCTGATCCAAATAGAGAACCCCAAGAAGCAAAGATGGATGAGATGTATAGACTAATCAGGAATCTGACAAACAAAATATCCATATTTGAGATAGAGCATAGAAGTACAAACAATATCCCCCAAGAGGGAGGCATAATGAATCCTAACCCTAATCAGTTCAGAAGACCTCCTAATCCACAACTCGTGATAAGGGAAAGAGGAAATGAAGAACAACCCATTCAGCCCCCTATAAAACCAACAATGATAACAACTTTATCAAAGAAGTAATGAATGAGAGCTATGATGAATACACAAAAAAAATACACCTACTTCAAGATGATAATGATTCAATACATCTAACTCAAAATGATTATGAGGAGTCTCTAAATCCTAAGAAACTCATGCCTAACAATCAAACTAATAAAGGAGATTTATCCTTAGTTCAGTATAAAATTTGTGTCGATACACTACAGGCTCAGATGCATAAGAAGTATGATCTCAGTCCTCGACAGAAATCCATTGTTGCATACAATCAACCTTAGGCTAAGAAATTTTGTCCAAAGCTATCCAAAGATAAAGATAAAGAAGTTCTAGACATCCCTAAGGAAGATGAAGTTTTAGAGCCTACTAAAAGGGAAAAATAAACCAAAGAACTTGAAGAATTAGTTTCACCTTTCAATATTGAATGTGAATTGTCCAAGATCAAGATTCTTGTGCCTTTGGTGGAGCTAGCTAAAAACCCCTCATAGCATAAATAGATTGAGAAAATGATGCAAGGGAAGGGATCGAAAAATCCTCCTTATAATTTGAATGTACAAGATGAGGCCCCTACCATAGTTTTCGGTCCTCATATTGATGACAAAGAGGTATTTGTGGCACCTTTCCATGTGACCTTGAATATTCATGATAAAAAATTTCACAATTGTATGATCAATTCTGGAGCATCCCACAATCTTATGCCCAAAGTAGTCAAGGAAAATTTGGGGTTAGAATTAACCAGACCACATCATGACCTCTATTCGTTTGATTCTAGAAAAGTGAAGTGTTATGGGTTGATTAAAGACATAGTTTTCACCCTAGGCTAACTACTTGTTAAGAGAATTATGATGGACGTGGTGGTGGCTAATGTACCAGCCAATTATGGCTTGTTGTTGTCCAGAACATGGGCATGAAAAATTGGGAGGCACTATGCATATGGATATGAGCTATGCCACTGTACGAGTTTTTGGAGGAGAGCTCAGAGAGCTGTACTAAGAGATAAGGTTTGCTTATGTGGTCAGTGATCAAAACAACCCTGTGAATCATCCCATGTATATTGTTGATAAAGATATGAGTTGTTGTATCTTATATTTCAATGAAGAGTACAATGAAACCTCAATGCTTATAGATCCTCTTCTAAGCCCTGTGGAGGAAGTGGATGGTATATGGAGAATGTTTTTTATGGTGCATATTCAAAAGAAGGGGTTGGGGTTGGGGCCAACGTAGTGCTTATCTTCCCCACAAAAAAATAAATTCATTTGTCCAACAAGATTGAGTTATAGGCCACAAATAACATGGCTGAATATGAAGCCTTGATCTTAGGCCTGGAGAAAGATGTGAATTACCAAACTGGTGGTATTTGGAGATTCAAAGCTAGTTGTGCAACAAGTAAAAGGTTCCTATCAAATAAGACATCCAAGAATGAGGGCGTACATAAATAAGGTATGGGATATGATTGATAATTTTTATGTAACTTTATTTTTGTCGTTTTGGGAGAGTTTAATCGTCTAGGTGATTCCTTAGCCGTAGCTTTCAGTACTTTTAAAGTACCAGCCACCCCTCTAATTAAATATGAGATCAAAATGAGATACAAAACTTCCATACTTGATAATATAAAAAAATGACAAGTTTTTGAAAATGATCAACACATAAATTTTTTTATTAAAGTAATAAATGAGTTTGCAAATACTCATATTGATTGAGAGGATGAAAAATAAACCAAAAAAGAGATTGGGGAGGAGGCTGAACAGATCCCTAAATTTAGCAATTATATGGTTGAGCATAAAGTCTTGTAGCTTAAGAACAACTTCATTCCCAAAGGTCTAGTGCCTTCGGAACAACTGTTTGATAGAAACAATGTACCTTTAAAACCCACTGTACTCCCCAAAGATGATAACATTGAGGAATATAATATTGGGACGCAAAAAGATCCTAAATATATTAAGATGTCAAAAAATATTCCTGTTGATCATGGGGCAGATTATTTGCATCTGTGAACAAAGAGTACATGGAGATAAGAGGAACTAAAAATTATGATACCAGTATCATCCAGCATCGAATACCCCTCAAGCGTGGTACTAAGCTTTTCAAGCATAAATGGATTGCTAATTTAGTTTGAGTGCGAAAGAAGAGTGAAGAGTGTGGAAATAAGGTTATGTGTAGACTTCAGGAACCTGAATAAATACTCTTTAAAATATAACTACCCGTACCCAAGATGGATCATATAAGGCAGAAAATAGTAGTAGCACATTTTCTGGTTGTGGGTAGCCATGGACATGACACTTTCATTAGGTATTTAATCATACTTGTTTTTACCATCTACGCTCTCCATTTCAATTGGATGATGAATTCGGAGATAATGCTTAAATTAACTGTGTGGCTATGTGAATAACAATTTGCAGAGCAATGAGGGGCAGTGACGCTCTCCATTTCAATTGGATGATGAATTCGGAGATAATGCTTAAATTAACTGTGTGGCTATGTGAATGACAATTTGCAGAGCAATGAGGAGCAGTGTGAGTGATTACTGTGCTCGAAACGCCATGTGGCCTGTTGTGGTGGTCAATAAAAAGGTCTTTCCAGGATAGAGAGGAACGATTCTATCCTGTGCCTGTGGGTTCCTTCCAGGTTGGAGGGAATCATTCTGTATTTTTGGAGTGTATATGGTTTAGTGTGAGGTTTGTTGAATGAGCTAACGTAATGAAAATTTGTTTTCAGTTTTTCTTTTAAACCCGCTATTAATGGCATTTCTCATATTCATAAGAGAGACACAGAAGCAACACATTCTCGTCCTGTACAATAATTGGAAACACAAATAATCCATGGCAAATAACAGTAGAGCAAAAAGAAGCTAAACCCCAACTCAATGCTGATTTGCATGTCAATCATTACACTCAAGCTGTGAAATACATCAGCTTTTCATTAGCAAAACTTTATCGACGCCCTTCCAACACTTGAGGGTTGTTTTCACTGAACTGCATTACGTTATCATCCTCTTCCTCTTCAATTGATAATTCGTAGGATGACACTGTATTGTCGCAGACCATATTTATCCTACATCAAGTTATACAACTCTTTAAACGGGGATGGAGTATTGTAAAATCTCGGCAAAATCTTCCTCAACATCAAGTTTTTCCTCGCCCTTTGAAATTCCTTTTCATTGCACATAATTTCACCAGATAGTAGTTTCGCATTTAAAAATTTTGCCTTTTTATCTAAAACAAAATACGTTTTCATTTCAATTCAATTCCATTGAACAACTCTATCTAACTCTTTTTCTTTCATGCTTCTACCACAGTAAGAACTTCAACTTTTCTGGGTTTCTTTTCAGATAGTAAAAGTTTCCCATTCCGCACTGAAGGGATGGGTCATTCCTGACATACTTGAGAATAACTATACAGTATGCTTACTACGGACCCTGCCAAAGATTGAACGTCAACCTCTTATATGCCTAGCAAACGCACAGAACTGAACATCGATTCGGCTATTCACGGGAGGGCAATTCTACCATCTTGTCGTATAAGATGTCATAACGATTTGCCTTACGACATTTATATCTTCCACATTTGTTTCCTTCTCATTTTCCTCTGGTTCTGATTCACTGAACTCTTTAACTCGAGAGGCAGTCAAACCCTACACCGCCCCATTGATGAAGAACCCTGCACTGTTTTATTGATTAAAGACCCCACAGTGCATTTAATGCAATTCAGGTGGATGGTAATGCTGGCCCAGGATTCAACGACTTGGGTAGCACTCTAGCCAGCTAATCACAATCTCCAACTTCCTTAATTTTATTTTGATTACATTTTTGTCTTTGGAAGGGATTCCTTACTTTTTTTGGTGTATATTTTGTCCACATTTTTTTGTCTGTGTATGTTCATTGTTTTTTGTTTGGTAGGGATTCCTTATTTTTTTTTTTGGTTATATTTTGTTTATTTGTTTACTTTTGAATGGATAAACATGAACATCCTTACACATGCATGGGATGATAACATGTCTTACATTATTTATATATGCATGTAATATATAGTTATCATAAGTCCATAAGCCCTAGTCTTTTTAAGTCTGGTAAATGTATTCATTTGTGAAATTTTACTTCTCATTTATTTGTAAAATTTTTAATGGAAGGAGGAAGGTTTGGAAAAATGGAAATTTAAATTGTGAAAGATAATCAAGATAATAAATGTAAGGTGATACATATATTTTTGATAATCATAAAATTATTAATGATGT
Source organism: Picea abies (assembly GCA_900067695.1). Lineage (NCBI taxonomy): Eukaryota > Viridiplantae > Streptophyta > Pinopsida > Pinales > Pinaceae > Picea > Picea abies. The sequence goes on from CBVK0100804299.1 coordinate 12,987, forward strand.
TAGTGAATAATAAAAGTATATTTATTTAGGTTGAAATAGAATAATTAAATATGACATTATTGGAATTTGAAATAGTATTCTCAAATCACATATGTTTACATCATAGAAAAGGAAGGGGCATTAGACATTATTTATGGTTTGTTTAACAATAGTTAAGAGAGGAAAGGGGCATAATAGTTAAGAGAGGAAAGGGACATATAGAGATTGTTTTGATGGCTTGAACAACAATAGTTAAAAGTTTCTTTGAGTACGTGTTTTTTTTCAAATGATAAATACATGTACAATAACATATAGTTATTCCTCATTTTTAATGTTTTTTAATACAATTTTTAATAGAAAATATATATTTACATCATGGAAAGAAAATTGAGCATGTAGACATTATTTTGATTGCTTATTCAAAAATAGTTAAGAGTTTTCTTAAGAAAACAGTTTTATTAAGAAAACAGTTTTATTAAGAAAACAGTTTTTTTAAGAAAACAGTTTTCTTAAGAAAACAATTTTCTTAAGAAACTGTTTTCTTCAAATGATGGATACACATATCATAATACACAACCATTCTTATTTTTGTAGGGTTTCTTTCTTGATACTGGGCATTAGAGAGATTTTTTTAGATAGGGAATTACCATATTTGTCAAAGATTCATCTTGATACTGGGCATTAGAGAGATTTTTTTAGATAGGGAATTACCATATTTGTCAAAGATTCAATGTTTTGGTCATAAGGAATCTCACTACTTAATCTTTGAGTCTAACATTCTATATTTGGTTTAGAGTAATGTTGTTTGCATTTCTATGAGTTGATCTCACAAATTTCAAAGATCCTTTTATTTTTAATGTTTAGAGGATAAGGAATTCAAATCTCCTATATGGTTCCTCCTCCCAAGGTCCCTAAATTATGATTGTTTAAATACATACAATGCATAAAATTCCTTTTTTCATCATGAAAATCCACCACACATGTATGTTTAATGATTTAAACCATTAATTGAAATTAGAATTATATTTCCAACCAAATTAAGATACAACTTAACCAAATAATCGATTGTATCCTCAACTTAAGATAACACTCCAATGTCTTAACTCTTCAAGACTACAACATGAATATATGAGTAAAAATGATTTTTACATACTAAAATTTATTATCTCCCTTTCCCTCAAATTCCAAGGCTCCATTCTATTATCTCCTTTCCCTCAAATTCCAAGGCTCCATTCTATTATCTCTATTTCCCTCAAATTCCAAGGCTCCATAAGATGTTGAACACGAGGAGAATGTGCATACCCTCTCTCATAATCTCACTCAAACCATTTTATGATAAAAAAAAGGTTCCATAAGATGTTGAACACGAGGAGAATGTGCATACCCTCTCTCATAATCACTCAAACCATTTTATGATAAAAAAAAGGTTCCATAAGATGTTGAACACGAGGAGAATGTGCATACCCTCTCTCATAATCACTCAAACCATTTTATGATAAAAAAAATATTAAATTTATTTAAATTATAGTCGCATTGTTACTCTCATTAAACACATTCAAATATGTCAGACATGTTATTCATATATCTTGTAAGATTATATAAGATATATATAATTCAAGAGAGACACCCACTAATATATATATCTCTAAAGATAAGTTTGTGGGATCCAATATTCCCTAGAATATTTAGATTGAAGGTTCCAACCACAATAGTAGTTGGTAACATAGTGTGACTTGGTTGGACTAGAAATGGTGAACTTATGGTGAACTCTTCTTCGAAATAATGAGTTCTAATCGATTATATCTCATTGGATGATGATAAAAAAATTTCAATCACCTTCCAAACTAAACGATTTTGTATAATTAGAGTTAATCATTACATAACATCTCAAATTTAATATAAAATAGAGAAATAATTAACTTAATGTTAATTATTAACATACACATAATAAATTTTATAAATAAAACGACATCAAGATCATGATATGAAAATGAATAATATACATGAATGATAATATCAAAATCAATATATGTAAACTATGCATCTCAAGTCAAATAATAAGCATCTCAACAATCAATATACATGTTAATTATTTCTAATTTTTCCACCAAATCTACAGGCATACGTTCTTCTAATAGATAAGAAATCGACTACAATTTAATATATATCTCTAGCAACATCCATATCACTCGATAAGACCATACCAACTATAGGATTAGTGTTTAGTGCAATCGGTGGAGCACATCGTGGATCAGTGGATGGTACATCAAGTGGTGGAGTTGGTACAACATGGGGTGCAATTAGTAGCACAATTCGAGCAAAACATAATGCAATGGATGGAATACATGGAGGAGGAGGATGGGAAGGAGATCATGGAGGGAGTAGAGGAGGAGAATCTAGAGGTGAAGGAAGAGTAAGAGGTGAAGGATGAGGAGGTGGTGGAGGAGTACCATCCTTAGAAAACAAATTGAATGGAGAAGAGTGACAAACCCTCAACCTATGGAGTAGGTTGAGGGCATAAACAATATGATGCATAAATAATGACATGTCACGGGGAAGGCTCGAGTATATATATGCAATCTCAAGATCTAGTATGATCACCTAATGTCATACTGGCACCACTCTGAAGTAAGCCATCAATGTAGATAACTAATCTATAACTTATTGATGAAATATGATATATGGTCTTTGTGGCATGACAAGCCCATGTCCTTGAGATATCTCATCAACCTCAACCATTTCTGCATAATGTTGGGGAATCCCCTCACCAACATATGATCCAAAATATGCAAATCAGTAAACAACAATGATTAGAAAATTTAAACAAAATGTTAGAATATATTACACGTGCATTAAATAAGACAAAAAAATTATGAACCTAGATTAATCAAAAGATAACAATAATTTTACCCCTCATGTCTATTGGTTTGTCTTAACTAACTAGGTTTTTTGGAAATCCTCCCTAGTCCATTCCCACACATGGATATTGTACAAGAACAAGGACATGATCGTCCTAACTCCTCACTAGTTAATAGAGACAAAACCTCTAAACTCACCAACTTGCATTGGTAATTTTCTTAGATATGCACATTAGTGATATACCTATAAGGGAGGTAATTGAATATAAATTGTTCCACCAAAAACCTCTCAAAAAATAAAGTAAGTAGCTCTAAAGCAAAGGGGAAGACATGTCTCCCCTCAAACATGCTACAACACCAAACTAGAAAAATACAAAAATATTGTAAATGAATGGTAGACTACTTGATGTGTCCAAGATTGTGAAATAAACTATCAACATAATTCATTAGAGGGAAACTATTTCATTTCCCATCAGAGGTATAGTGTTCTAGTGATGTGATTGTAAGGGACAAGAGCTTAACCTTATCTACTCTAAAAGAAGGTAAACACAACTAGCCACTAACAACTTGGAAGTCACTAGGGTAAGTAATGCTCACACTAACATATCTCTGCACATATGCAACTCACTCTCACTAGCATTTCCAAGCAAGAGAGAGAAGAAATGGGGAAAATCCTCCAACATCCTAAATAGTCTAGGGATAAAATAAATATCCTTGTTCTATGGGTTGTTAAATAGATCAATACCAATCTTGAAGGCCTACATTCCATGATCTTAATGATGGATCAACTAAATAAAAAAATCCCGTGTTTCCCTTAAGGGAGTTATCCTCATCCTAAAAGTTGATGAGGCTAGCATGCCTCAAAAGAACATGAATCTGAGTTGTAATAGGACAAGGGAACATATCCCTCTCCTTCTCTTGGGCTTCTTAGTTATGTATGAAATTTGTTGGACGCTTGGTCTGACCTAGGTTATGATCTCAAAGGTTTCCAACAAAACCCTCCAACTATCGACCTTCCTGGTAAATCAAAAGGAAACACGACACATAGAGTGCACATCACAGTCTCACCCAAGATAGCTTATGGGGGACTGCAAGACTCAGATTTCTACAGTCAGGGAATGGATTGGGAATGTGAAGTGTGTCTTCTTCTTATGCCTCATATTTATTGCTCATCCATCTAGATCTATTAATCATTCATCAAGGAAACCATGCATGCATGATGTAATAATATTAGCTAAACATCCATTCTTTAATTGATAAATAGCACAAAAAGTAAAATAACCATTCACAAACATTAACACAACAGGGTTACTGTGGTTCAACCCCCTGGGAAACTACGTCCACAAATATTTGGCTCTTATTCTCTTGTATTCATCATTCTTTAAAGACATCATTGTGCACATTACATTCTTCATGATTACAACCCAACACTATGACAAGATCTATTGACTTTTCTCCCCAAAATAGGCCGGCGCCAATAAAGGCATATGGGTCAACCTACTACTACTATGGAATATTTTATTCACATAAAAATTTCAATAGGTACATATATCTATAAAATAAATAATGTATACTAAATTACGATTTGTAGTATTTACTAATACTGAACTTACATGTTTTTTGCATAAAAATGTGTAAATCTCATGGGTGCAACCATTTTAAATAAATGCACCATTAATGGTGCACTACTTATCATTGCATTGAAACATTCCATGCACTACATTTATAATAATGCATTATTCATGGTTCTCTTACTTAAAATTTCACACACTGATTAGTTTGGTAAGTTATATAAATATTATTTGCAATTGTGCGATTTCACTATCGGTGCTTCATGTTTATGTAAACAAACAATATTTTCCATACTAAATATTTTTCATCAAACCAATAACTATGGTGTGCTAAAAATGGTAGATAAAAGTGGCATCCCTTGACATTGTTACCGAAGGCGAAGTGAGCAAGCTGCCAAAACTTATGGGAGCACTACTACTAATGTCTCCTACTATTCCTTCATGCACCAAAGAGAAAATGAAATTTCTGTAGTCAACGCTAGAATTGTTCAATGCATGCATTCTTATGAGGTGCCCTACACATAGTGCAACCATACATTTATTAACGCACCAAAGAGTGAACAAAAAATTCACTTTGGTACACTTGTAATGTATTGCAACATTGTTCCATGTGAAGCTTATAAAATCATTGCAAGATGGTGTGAGATAAAATATAGGTACACACCATGTAGTAAATTTTATAAAAGATTGAAAAACAATTAAATTAAAGCCTATTTTTTTTTTTTTTAAAGTAAATTTTATAAAAGATTGAAAAACAATTAAATTAAAGCCTATTTTTTTTTTTTTTTAAATTAAAGCTTGGTTTAAAATTTTAAAGCGTTAAAAAATAAATTAAAAGATAACAATTGATTTACTTAGGCTCTTCTCTAATGTGGAGGCATGTATTTTTTTTGTTGGCTTTCAAGTAGAGAAAAATTAAGATTTGGTATTTTTTGCAAAATTCCAAAATGAATGCAAAGCCACTATGGTAAGACCTCGGGTGCCAAGGATAAACTTGCACCATCACATTGTGCACATAAATAAAACCACACCATTGATCGTCCAGATGGGCGGGGCGCTCGATTTACACAATAGACAAGTGGAATTCTTATATAGGGCAAGCCCAAATGCCTTTGGCGTGCAACGCGCATATGGGGGCTTGACCAAGATGCCTTATGTCACAAGTTAGACAACACACAACTTGTCAAAGTGTAGTGGGCATGACATGGACATTCCACCAATGAAAAAAATGGCAAAAGAACACACCCACATGTTAAGAGAGACACACACCCACGTTAAGAGTCGAGCAGATGATTAGTGGGTGTGACTTGGTGAAATGGTAGGGAGACTCACCCATGGGATTAGAGATGTGACAGTTGGCAAGGATCAATGCAAATAAAGAAACAAGGTGGAGACCACAAGGCAAGGAGAATAACAAGTCAGAAGGTGAAAATAAGTTCGACGACCAAGAGGGGAGTCAAGCATCTAAGGCAAGAAGGAAACATGAACCACATGTATGAAGCATGAGGGAAAAGGGTTTCATTAAGTGTTCTGGCTATGGCACAAAGAGGTTCACAAGGTGGAAACGATGAAGGTATGTCGTGTGTGTTTCACACATGTGTATTTTTGCATAAGACTGAGTGGAAGCTCCTTGTAAATATTATTTGGTGTGGCATGAGCTAAAGGCTTGACACATTGTTGTCAATTGTAATATACTTGAGTGTTAGGTCGGTTTGGCCATCCAACTTATTTACATAAACATATTGATGTGTTCTTTTGACTTGTTTCATTTTCTAAGTATAAATGTTATCATGGGATGCTAAATGATAAATATTCTAAGTGTTAGGTATAGTCCAAGTAAAGTAGACCGGAGTGGCCTTGCCACCGAGTTGAAAAGTTGTGGTGTCTCACGCTGTTAAGGATGTTGGATGTGCGTAATCCAACAAAAATCTTCAGTGGCATGATAGTTGGTATCATAGAACATGGTGAAGATAGAGTTTATCAACCATGCAAAGGGCTTGGTCTACCGAGCGACCTCCACCATGACAAGAAAGAGTCAAGAGAGGCTGGACTTGGCAAGAGTAAGATCACATGGAAGTTGTTTGTTTTTCACAGGTCTGTGAAGAGAGAAGTTATGGATGGATAATAGTTGGATGTGCGTAATCCAACAAAAATCTTCAGTGGCATGATAGTTGGTATCATAGAACATGGTGAAGATAGAGTTTATCAACCATGCAAAGGGCTTGGTCTACCGAGCGACCTCCACCATGACAAGAAAGAGTCAAGAGAGGCTGGACTTGGCAAGAGTAAGATCACATGGAAGTTGTTTGTTTTTCACAGGTCTGTGAAGAGAGAAGTTATGGATGGATAATAGTAACATACCAAAATAGGTTCTGGAAAGTCCAAGGGTGGATGGACTAAGCACTCAACCACAACCTAATATGAATTTTAAGTGTTCTTACTTAGATATGAGAAGAGTCAAACATAAGCACACAAAGTCTAGAGGAAGTTGTAAACAAAAGGGTATGTTGAGTTGTGAAGGCTGTTGTTGTTCTTTTGACATGACACATGAGGCATGGAAAGGTTCTTTGAGCAGAAGAAGGATCGATGATTTGGATGGCCAAGGAAAGAACACACATCAATTATGTTTCATTGATATGATCATCAATGACAGGTCAATTCAAGAACTTGTTCACACAAGTTCTTTGCACAATTTTCTTTGGATTGAGTTGGATAAGGATCTTGGGCTTAAGATCATGACGAGTAAGTCAGAAATGAAAACAATGAATTCTAAGGAAACAATGTCGATGGGAGTTTCCTCATTTATCCATGTACCATTATATGATTGGAAAGGGTGTGGAAGATTTACGGTTTTTCCAATGGATGACTTTGAAGACATCTTGGGAAAATAATTCCTTAGAAGGAATAGAGATTTTCCAGTTCATGGTTGGACAAGATGGTTATATTGAGTGAATGAAAGACGTGGGTTGTGCGCAAAATAACACACAAGCCTAAGGGTGGAGTGCATATTGTCTCTTCGTTGAGAATAAAGAGGGAAGCATGATGCTATGGATCACAAGTTTATGCAACAGTCATTGGGGAGATTGAGGAATAAGATGGAGCGGGGACTCCTATTCCACTAGAACTCACCAAAATATCAGATATGTTTTCTGAAAATATGTCGGATGAGTTGCCTAAGTGCTCCCACCAAGGCACATCATTGACCACCGAATTGAGATAGACTTGGGCCTACAGCCACCAGCTAGAGCTTCCTATCGATTTTCTAGGATTGAGTTGCAAAAATTGAATATACAATTAACAGAGTTATTTGATGCAAGATTCATTCAACCTTCTAGGTCCCCATATGGTGCCTCAGTGCTCTTTCAAAAGAAGGACATGAAATAACTGAGGAAGTTTCTTTACTATAGGGCATTGAGAAAGAAAACTATGAAGACCACATATCCTTTTCCACTAGTTGTGGATTGTTTTGACAAGCTAGTCAAAACCATGGTGTTCTCCAAGTTGGAATTGAGGCATGGTTATTATCATGTTCGAATCACTAAGGGGGATGAGAACAATACAATGATGGTGACATAATACATCATTTATGAGTTCCTAGTGATGTCATTTAGTCTATGCAATGCACCAGGTAACTTTTGCACATTGGTGAATGGTGTTCTTAGGCCCCTTTTGGATAAGTTTGTGGTGGTGTACTGAGACGATATTGTGGTGCTCAATGAGAGTATGGAGGAGAAAAATAAATTGAAGGTAGTCTTTAAGTCATTGCAAAAGAATTAATTTTTCTTGCAGAAGTCCAAGTGTGTTTTTGGGTAGACTGAAATACCCTTCCCATGCCATTGGATTGGACATGGGAGCATTCACATGGACCCCACGAAGATTGTTGCAATCATGCGTGTTGAGGCGTGCACCATGCATGATGTGAGGATCTTCCTTGGATTGGCCTACTACTATCATAGATTTATGGAAGGCTACTCCAATATCGTTGCACCACTAACATATTTATTGAAGGAGAGATCTTGGAATTGGAAGGAAAAAAAAGATCTCCATTTGAAGAGTTGAAGCACATAATTGTCTTTGCCTTATTGTTGAAGCTATCAAACTTCAAGAAATCGTTTGAGGTGCAGGCAGACACCTCATAATTTGATGCAGGAGCACCGCCAACAAAGCATAAGAGTGGAAGACAGTTGGGTGCACTAGCACACATTTGGAAATAATTTTGAATTTCAAATTGATCAATATATTAATGTGATATCTGACAGAAGCTCTTTAAGTTATAAATGTCTTTAAATGTTTGGAGGCTGAGGCATCACTGAAGTTGATGGGGGAATGTATTTTGTTTTATAGATCAAATCGTAGTACAGATTTGGAGGTTGCGCTCTTATCTGTCTGATGCAATATTTATTGTAATAGGCATTAAGTGGTTGATATCATTTAATTCCATTCAAGGTAGCGTAGAGTAGTTGGAGGGAATGCTCAAAGAGCGCCTCTTGGTATGAAGATTTGTAATATTTCCAGTAGGGGTTGATGGTTGTTAGTAGTTTCCAATTGTGGTTGATAGCTATTATAGGCATAATGTATGTAAGTTTAGTTAGATGAATATAACAGAGAATATTGTCCCAAATGTGTGTATTGGTATGTATCTATCTGAAATATGAATGGTAGAACTTCTATTATTTTTCAATTCTTTGTTGTTTCTGTTCTTAAAATCCATGAATGCATTTGCTTTGTTGAATGTATGAGTCGTTGTGAGGATTAGATAAGTTTCAATGGTTTCTCTTTGTTGAGTGAGTGTGAGGCATGCATAGTGTCTGGAAGGAGTGCATGACTGAGTCTATGACAACTCGAAAGCTCAGAAGAGATAGTGAAATGTATAGGTATGCAAAGAATGCATCGACGTCTGCAAGGAGTGCGTGACAGAGTTTTCAGACTCGAAATCTCAGGGAGGATAGCATGATTCAATCACGAGTAATAGAAGTTGTTGGAGAATGGTCACAAGGAGTGTGAATTCATCCACACAAGTTTAAGTGTGGAGAGAGATCTACTGCAAGGTGTGCACATGTCAAATTCCCAACTAAGTGTTGAAGATATTGTTCAGAGGAACAAATCGGAGAAGGAAATATCAGGAGGAAGAGTGACATAAATATTCAGGGGGAGAAGTCCCTGGAGTCTACACTGAACGTTAGTGAATGAGGTTTGTTCTTAGAAGGAGAAGAACGATTCCAGACCATTAGATATGGTGAAGCTGTGATTCAATCCCAACCATTGATAAAAGGAGAGTATGTGGCAACAGGATCCAAGAGTTTGCGAATCGAGAGAGTGGATATTGTAAGTGAAAGGCCTTGAGTTTCATGGGGCCAGATGGATCCAAGGAGACGAGGGTATGAGTTCGAAGAATCGAAGTTGAGCGCTTCGAGAAGGAGTGAAGAAAGGATTCAGGATATCCCCAAAGTCCGAAACCGCGAAGGAGGTAGACTCACGGTCATAGCCGTGGTCACTTGCGGAAGAGCCTTTGTGTGTGGGCAGAATAGTTTCAGGTGTCACAGGGACCCAAGGAGTCGCTCTGACTCAGATATTTGAACGATCCAAGACTGGGAGGTCAAGAACCCTTTGGAGGGAAGGGGGTTTGTGCCAGGAGTGGTATCAGAGAACAATACATAATTGATTTAAGTAGGGAGAAGGATAAACGTCAGTACAATGTTGTCTAGAAGATGTGTTGATCCACCTGTACCCAATAGAGCTATGGAAAGAGAGATGAGAGAATTACGTGCGAGGATGGATGCCATGGAAATAGCACAAAGTAGAGTGCCTAATGCTGGAGATGTCAGTGAGGTAGAAATTGAAAATGTAGATGTTGAAGCAGAAGCTGTAGCTGAGGATGTTGCAAAAGAACGCTTGTTGAGAGTGGTTGTCAAATTGGGTTCCAGAGAAAATATTGACATCCAAATGTGTGAAGGAAATTTAGATACAGAAGCATTGCTTGATTGGATTCAATCAATGGAAAAGTATTTTGACTTTGAGGATGTCGAAGAGGAGATAAAGGTAAGGCATGCTGTCACTAGATTAAAGGGACATGCAACACTGTGGTGGGATGAACTGCAGGCCAACAGAAGGAGCAAAGGCAAGAAACAGATCAAGAGTTGGGATTGAATGGTAGCCAAGCTTAAGGTGAAATTCGTGCCCAAGGATTACGAGATAAATCTATTCAGGAGGATGAAGAACCTGAGACAAAGAGGATTGACTATGAAGGAGTACACAGAAGAGTTCTATAAGATGAACATTAGAGCTGGACAGAGGGAAACCGATGAAGAGAAAGTTTCAAGATACATTAATGGTCTAAGATATGAGATTCAAGATGAACTCAATATGATGACAGTCAGAATGGTTGAATACGCGTACCAAATGGCACTGAAAGTAGAAGAGAAATTGGCTAGAAAGCAGAGTCAACAAAACAGGGGTCGAAGCTCGAACATAGGCAAGGGAGTTTCCCAGGATAAAGTACAGAAGCCTAGAGATGAGGAGGAGAAGCCACATAGTCACTCTGAGAAATGAGGAATTTCTCGAGGAAGACAGAGTGGTGGTAGAAGTTCTTTTCCCATAGGTAGAGGAAGAGGCAGAGGAGGAGAAGTAAGGTGTTATGCATGTGGAAAGACATGGCATATGTCTTGGGATTGTCCTGAGAGAAAGAAAGGAGGTGAAGCTAACATCTCAGAAGCAAAGAAGTGAGATGTTGAAACAGAAGGTGCAAAGGATGGAAGATCCTTGATGATGAAGAAGGTTCTTTTGAAGCAAGACGTAGATACTAAAAAGTCCGTGCAAAGGAACAATTTGTTCAGGAAAACTTTCAAAATGAAGGACAGAGTTTGCAAGGTGATAATTGACAGCGGGAGCATTGACAACTTAGTATCCATGAAGATGGTGGAGAAGATAGATATGGATATGAATACACATCCAACACCGTACAAAGTCTCATGGTTGCAGAAAGGTCATCAGGTAACAGTTTCTCAACAATGTTTGGTTAATTTTAAAATAGTAGGATATAGAGATGAGATCCTATGTGATGTGATTCCTATGGATGTCTGTCATGTTTTGTTGGGAAGACCGTGGCAATATGATAGAAATGTTATTCATGATGGGAGAAAAAATACATACACCTTAGAAAAAAACGGTAGGACACACATGTTGTTGCTAATTGAGGAAAAGAAGGTGAAAGAGGAAACCAACACAAGCATACTTCTCATGAGTGGGAAGGAACTCTTGAATGAAGGAAGGAACAAGAGATGTAGTTCGCTATAGTGAGGAAACTAAGGGTTATCCTTACTAGTACTTCATTAGAAGATTTACCTGAGGAAGTTCAGGAGCTACTATAGAACTTTGCTATTATTGTAGTGGATGAGTTTCCAAACTCATTGCCACCTATCAGGAGCATCAATCATCACATTGACTTGATACCAGGAGAAATCCTGTCGAACAAAGTAGCGTACAGATTGACACCTCAAGAGAATGATCAGGTGAAGAGACAGGTTCAAGATCTGTTAGACAAGGGATTGGTAAGAGAAAGATTGAGTCCATGTGCAATACCAACTGTATTAAGTACGAAGAAGGATGGAGGATGGAGAATGTGTACGGAATTGAGGGCCATAAATAAAATCACCATCAGATACAGGTTTCCATTACCAAGGATGGATGACTTAATGGATTTCTTGAGTGGAGATAACTATTTTTCAAAAATAGATTTGAAGAGTGGATATCACCAGATCAGGATGAGAGAAGGTGAAGAGTGGAAAACAACATTCAAGACGAATGAGGGGTTATATGAGTGGCTTGTTATTCCATTTTTCTTAACAAATGCCCCAAGTACATTTATGAGACTAATGAATGATGTGTTAAAGGATTTCATTGGTAATATTGTGATTGTGTATATAGATGATATATTGGTGTTTAGTAAGAGTAAGGAGGAACACGTGAGACATTTGGCATTGGCGATGAGGAGGCTGCAGCAAGAGAATTTGTTAATCAATTTAAAAAAAATACTCTTTATTGAAGACAAAGCTCATATATTTGGGTTTTGTTCTTTATTCAAATGAGTTGAAGATGGATCCTGAAAAGGTGAAAGCAATCAAAGAATGGTCATCACCAAAGAGTATCTTTGAGGTAAGAAGCTTCCATGGGTTAGGAAGTTTTTATCGGAAGTTCATCAAGAATTTTAGCAGGATTATTGCTCAGATGATGGATATAGTAAATGAAAGACACACATCTTTCAAATGGACAGAAGAGGTTGAGAGGAGCTTCAACATATTGAAGGATAATATAACTGAACAACTGATTCTGGTTCTACCAGATTTTGGAAAGACGTTTCAGGTAAGATGTGATGTGAGTGGAGTTGAAATTGGAGCAGTCTTAAGCCAAGACAACAAACATGTTGCATATTTCAGTGAGAAGATGAATGAAGCTAAAAGGAATTACTCCACATATGACAAAGAGTTCTATTCCATAATCCAAGCATTGAAGAAATGGAGGCATTATCTCATACCAAAGGATTTTTTTTTGTATAGCGACAAACACGTTTTGCAATTCATAACCAGACAAGAGAAATTAAACCAGAAACATGCTAAGTGGATAGAGTTTATGCAAAATTTCACTTTTGTCATTAAACATATTTTGGAAATGATAACAAGGTTGTTGATGCATTGAGCAGGAGAATTTTGATTCTGTCGAAACTTCAAATGAAGACCTTGGGGTTTGATCACCTTAAGAACATGTATCACAGTGATCCAAATTTTGGAGAAGCATATGAAGTGTGTGTGAATCCTATGCTGAGAGACAAAATCCAGTGGGATGAATATCTAATTCAGGATGGGTTGTTGTTCAAAGGATGTTAGTTGTGTATACCGAGATGCTGGATGAGGGAGAATTTAATGAAGGAAAAGCATAGTGGAGGTTTGGCTAGACACTTTAGCCATGACAAAACCTTTTCCCAATTGAACGGTTCGTATTACTGGCCAAGTATGAGAGCGGAGGTGAAGAAGTTTGTAAACAATTGTAAGATTTGTCAGTAAACCAAGGGGAAGAAACATAACATTGGATTGTATCATCCATTTCCTATTCCATAGAGGCCTTGGGATGCAATAAGCATGGATTTTGGGTTGGGATTGCCAGGAACACAAAGAGGAAGTGATTCCATATTTGTGGTGGTAGATAGATTTTCAAATATGGCACACTTTATCCCATGCCATAAGACCAGTGATGCAGCGCATGTTGCAAACTTCTTTTTCAAAGAGATTGCGAGACTCCATGGATTGCCCAGGAGTATAGTTTCAGACAGGGATACCAAGTTTGTGGGTCATTTCTAGAGGATGTTGTGGAAAAATTTGGGGATAGAGCTATCCTTTAGTTCTGCATATCATCCACAGACATATGGACAGACTGAGGTGGTGAATAGAAGCCTAGGATATTTGATGATGATTTTGGTCAATGAACACCATAGTCAGTGGGATCATATTATAGCATAAGCCGAGTTTTCATATAATGACTCAATGAACAAGAGCAATGGGAAAATTCCATTTCAAATCGTGTATGGAATGAGCCTGAGGGGGCTGAAGATTTTGCTGCAGATATGGAAGAACTTCACCATCAGATCAAGGAGCAGTTAAAGAAAAGTAGCAGTGAGTAAAAGCGCAGAGCTGATAAACATAGGAGAAAGCTTGAATTTGAAGTTGGAGATCAAGTTCTAGCACACCTGAAGAAGGAAATATTCTAGAAGGGAACATATAATAAGATGAAGTTGAAAAATATAGGGTGACCTAAAATCTTGAGGAGATTTGGCAAGAATTCTTATGAGTTAGAGTTGTCGGAAGATGTGGGTATATCGCCCATATTCAACATTGCAGACTTGTACCTTTACAGGGAAGATGTAAGCAAAGGAGTTGAAAATCAAAGGAAGATTCAGTGGGAGAAACATATGTTTGTAGTAGAGAAGCCACAGATGGAAAAGATCGTAGATCGGTGAGTTGGTAAGAAGACCAGAAGGAAGATGTATTTTGGATACTTGGTGAAATGGAAAAGACAACTAGTAGAAGATGCCAGTTGGGTCAATGAAGCAGAGATACAAAAGCATGGAAGATCGATGCAGGAGCTCATGAACAGGAGTCCATGAATTTTTCATCCAAGGGAGTATGATGGAGGAGCATTGCCAACAAAACACAAGCATGGAAGATAGTTGGGTGCACTAGCGCACATTTTGAAATAATTTTGAATTTCAAACTGATCAATATATTAATGTGATATCTGACAGAAGCTCTTTAAGTTATAAATGTCTTTAAATGTTTGGAGGTCGAGCCATAACGAAAGTTGATGGGGGAATGTATTTTGTTTTATAGATCAAATCGCAGTACATATTTGGAGGTTGCGCTCTTATCTGTCTAACACAATATTTATTGTAATAGGAATTAAGTAGTTTATAACATTTAATTCCATTCAAGGTAGCGTATAGTAGTTGGAGGGAATGCTCGAAGAGCGCCTCTTGGTATGAATCTTTGTAATATTTCTAGTAGGGGTTGACAATTGTTAGTAGTTGCCAATTATGGTTGATAGCTGTTGTAGAGGAAATATATGTAAGTTCAGTTGGATGAATATAACAGAGAATATTGTCCCAAATGTGTGTATGGGTATGTGTCTATCTGAATGAATGGTAGAACTTCTACTATTTTTCAATTCTCTGTTGTTTTTGTTCTTAAAATCCATGAATGCATTTTCTTTGTTTAATGTGTGAGTTGTTGTGAGGATTAGATAAGTTTCAATGGTTTTTCTTTGTTGAGTGAGTGCAAGGCATGCATAGTGTCTGCAAGGAGTGCATGACTGAGTCTATTTCGACTCAAAATATCAGAAGAGATAGTGAAACTTATACGTATGCAAGGAGCGCATTGGCATTGACAAGGAGTGCATGACAACGTTTTCAGATTCGAAAGCTCAAGGAGGATAGCGTGATTCAATCACGAGGAATAGAAGTGGTTAGAGAATGGTAACAAGTAGTGCGAATTCATCCACAAAAGTTGAAGTGTGGAGAGAGATCTGTTTCAAGGCGTACGTAATTCAAATTCCCGATTAAGTGTTGAAGAGATTGTTTAGAGGAACAAATCAGAGAAGGAAATCTCACGAGGAAGAGTGACAAAAGTATTCAGGGGGAGAAGTCCCTGGAGTCTTCACTGAACATCAGTGAATGAGGTTCGTTCTTAGAAGGAGAAGAACGATTCTAGACTGTTAGATCTGGTGAAGCTATGATTCAATCCTGACCATTGATCACAAGCGAGTACATGGCGACAAAATCCAAGAGTTCAGGAATTGGGAGAGTGGACATAGTAAGTGAAAGGACTAGAGTTTCGTGGCATCGCTAAGTACAAACTATTGTGGGCCCGATGGATCTGAGGAG
The DNA here is from genome assembly GCA_900067695.1 of Picea abies. NCBI lineage: Eukaryota > Viridiplantae > Streptophyta > Pinopsida > Pinales > Pinaceae > Picea > Picea abies. The sequence goes on from CBVK0100804299.1 coordinate 28,820, forward strand.
ACATGGGTGTGAGTTCAGAGACTCAGAGTTGAGTGCTTCGGGAAGGAGTGAAGAAAGGATTCAGGATATCCCCGAAGTCTGAAATCGTGAAGGAGGTAAAATCATTGTCACAACCATGGTCACTTGTGGAAGAGCCTATGTGTGTGGGTGGAATAGTTTTGGGTGCTGCAGGGACCCAAGGAGTCACTCCGACTCACATATTCAAACGATCCAAGACTAGGAGGTCAAGCAACCCTTTGGAGGGAAGGGGGTTTGCACCATAATTTTCCGTAGGAGGATTTTTTATGCAGAATGGGCACCCTGTGGCTTTCAAGAGTAGGAAGCTACTAGATTGTGAACGAAGATACCCAGTCCATGAGAAGGAAATGAAAAAAGTTGTGCAATGTATACAGTTATGGATGCATTACTTTTTGGAAAGGCCATTTATGTTCAAGACAGATAATTTTATGAGAATATACTTTGCAACAAAACATAATTTGTCCCCCGAGAAGGAATTTTGGCATGACTTCTTGAAAAAATTTGACATTTCCATAGTATTATCTTAGAAAACATAACGTCGTTGTCAATTCCTTGAGTAAGAAGGATCATCTAGCCACACTTGAGGAATATTATTTGCCTACAATATATGGGAGTCATATTTATGTGTTGAAAGAGTTGCGAGAGAAGATTAAGGACTGCTAGTTGATCTAACAAATAAGAACATCATGAAGCAGGTAGAGGAGGGGAAGACAAGGAGGTTCTTTCTTCATGATGGGCTATTGTATTTTGGTGAACTCCTATATTTTCTTAATTCAAGCAATATTCGTAAGCATCTCTTGAAGGAATGTCATGACTCACCCTAGGGTGGCCACTCAAGACAATGTAGAAAACTAGCATTGTTGGAGAAATGATACTTTTGGGAGTGTATGGTGTGAAATGTAGAAGACTATGTACAAAATTGTATTATTTGTCAACAAGATAAGGTTGAAACCAAAATGAAATCATGTGTATTGCAACCTTTGTCGATTCTAGAGAATCCTTGGTATAGTATTTCGATGGAATTCATCACACAACTTCCAGCAACACATGGGTGCAACAGAATCATGGTTGTGGTTGATGATTTTTCCAAGTATGAAGTTTCATACCAACGAAGATGTCTTGTGGGGTAGAAGAGGTGGTGTAGATGTTTTTCAAACATGTAGTGAAGAATTGGTGTTGTCCATTGAACATCATTTCTAAAAAAGATATAAGGTTCACTTGAAGTTTTGGAAACAATTGTTCAAACTTATTGCAATGAAGTTATTGATTAGCTCTAGTTCCCATATGTAGATAGATGGATAGATATAAAAAATCAATGGAATTTTGGTGGACTAATTGCAACATTATGTGTGGAAATATCAGACTAATTGGCCATCTATTAGATGTGGCACAATATAGTTATAACTTGCAGAAAAGTTTCACAATGGGATACCATACATTTGAATTGATGAATGGGAAACAACCCATCACATGACATATGGTAATGCAAAGCTACTATGAAAAGATTCCATTGGCCTTATGATTCATGACGAGTTGGGAGGATTGGCTGGACTTAACTCATGTACATTTGACATATGCAAGAGGAAGGATGAAGCAATAGGAAGTTGAGGAGAGATATGATATGCAACTCAATATAGGAGAATGGGTCTTCATCAGGATGGGAAGGAACCAATTCACACCACCTACTAGGATGGATCCTTCACTAGTGTGGAGGTATGAAAATATGTTCAAGATACTTGAGAAGATCAAATAAGTCACCTACAAGTTGGATATTTCGTTTCACATGAGATCCCACCACCCTGTCTTTCTTTTCAGTAAGCTAAAACCATGTTGAATGTACGTAGAGGATCTAGACAAAGTTGAGCCTGTAGGTAGTCCAACGATGATTGTTGACTGAGCAGAGTAGGAGGATGAATAAATTTTGGTGTTCAGAATTTTATGGATTAGAAAGAATTGTCGACATGAGTAATTTGTTCGATGGAAGGAAATACCAAAGGAAGATGATTGTTGGTAGAGTCGAGAGGCACTATGGAGGTGGAAGCACAAGATCTGCAAGTTTGAGGAGAAGTGTGGAGGAACATTGGTACTAGGATTTCTTAGGATGGAAATTAATTGGGGTGAGGGAGCATGTAAGAAATCGGGCACCAAGAATAGGTGTGTGCCATCATATCATGCACTTGACTGAAACTACACCCTTGATTGACTAGATAGGAAGTGGGTTGTTAATGAGGCAAGCATTAACTCTCAACCCCTTATTGGTACAAGGTACAATGACCATTAACACAATGAACTTAGTTACCTAAGTAAGTGATTTATTCTCCTTCCTTCACCAATTTCACATTGGATTGATTCATGAGTTAAGGGAACACTGGGATTCGTGAGGAAAGTGAACTACAATGCACAGGGTAATAAAGTCTATGAACTTGAGAAAAATTCTCCCACCCACTGAGTTGTAGGCTTTGAATAAGTATGTAAGAGGTAAGATTGAGTGCCAATTGAATCCCCGATTGATGATACATGCTTAGTTCACATAATAGATAAGAATTTTTATTATATCGAGCGATCTCGAATGCCTTGGGCATGTGAAGCCCAAAGGGAGCTTAACTAAGATGTCTTATGACACAAGTTAAATGATGGATAGTTTTACGAAGAATTGTTGGCAGGACTTGGGTGCTACACCAACAAAATGAGTCGGCTAAGGAAGGGGAGGGTGTTCTTAGGTGAGTCAGTCGAATCACCTAACAGACATGCACACCCACAACAAGAGTTGGGTGGATGATTAGTTGGCGTGACTTGGTGAAATGTCAGGTTGGCTCAGCCATGGGCATAGATACATAAAATTTGGCAAAGATCGATGCATATAAAGGCACAAGGGTGACACCACAAGGAAATGAGAATGACAAGTCATGAGGTGTCAAGAAGTTCGACAACCAAGAGGGGATTCAAGAGACTGAGGCAAGGGGAAACATGAATCACAAGTATGAAGCATGAGGGTGAAGGGTTTCGTTAAGTGTTATGGTCATGGAATGAATAGGTTCACAAGGTAGACATGACATAGGTTTATCCTATGCGTTTTTCATAGGTGTATTGTTGTATATGATTGAGAGGAGGATCCTTCTAAATATTCTTTGGTGTGACATGAGCTAAAGGATCACACAATGTTGTCTATTTTACTATACTTGGGTGTTAGGTGAGTTTGGATGCCCAAATTATTTACAAAAACATATTCTTGTGTACTTGATTTGTTCTTGTTACTTGTTGCATGTTCTAAGTATGAATGTTATCATGGGATGCTAAATGATAAAGATTCTAAGTTTTAGGTGCAGTCTGAGTCAAGTAGACTGGGGTGGCCTTGTCATTGAGTCAAAAAGTTGTTGTTTCTCACACTATTGAGGATGTTGGATGTCTGGAATCCAATTGAACTCTTCAGTGGCATGACAGTTACACATAAACTCAATTAAATATGTTTTTTCAACTAATAAGAATTCACACACACACACACACACACACACACACACA
>CBVK0100804300.1:0-15692 GCA_900067695.1 Picea abies
ACACACACACACACACACAAATACACACACACACACACACACATATGGCATGGTGTGCATAGTATGGTTATGCATTGATGATGTTTAATCTATTGGGCACACTGACTAATATTTCTTGAAAAATGATCAATATTTTTTTATAAAATATGTTTAATTTCCTCAGTTCTTGTGGTATGGTTACACACTAATGTGAGTGTTAAAGCAGTGAACTAGTGTGAAGATTGGTTGAAGAACATGTAAAGTTATCGAAAACAAACAAACAAACAAACAAACAAATATTTTCTAAAATCTCTTATCATAAACCCACCTTCGCTAAAATCCTCCATTAAAAATGGAGAAGGGAGAAGTGGTTACACAAAAACCTCCATTAATTCGTATTTTCCTTATATTTCCTTAACTTGACACTAGTCTTCCTCAATCCCAATATGAGTCCTAATCAATAATATTTGGGTTTCATCCACCAACTCAAGATTGGCGTGATGTGATTTTTTATTATCCCCAAACTTTGTCCTATTTCATAGTTTTTGTTAACATAACCTCCCAAGATTTACAACCCAAGACTTATTTAGGACACTCTAACTATAATGAATGGTTGGATGCCAAGATTTACTAGATATGTCCTTCTCCAATTTTTTCCCCTTGGTCACCTAATGACCCCATTCTTTGAGGATTTCATAATTTTGGACCTCTTCATTTGTAGGTGGTTCTCTCTATAATCCTTCTTCTTCTCATATCTTATCCTATTTCACCTATTACTATCCTTCTCTATCATAAAGGGATCCATCCATGTCCCTTTTTTCGATCCTTCACCTTACCTCCCCATATTTCTTCAATCCATATTGTCTCCTAAAACTTATCTTCTACTTAGGGAAAGTTTCCCTCCATCGTCTATTTACTGCTTTAGGATGGAACTTCCACAAAAATATTTAATAGATAAGCACCAACCTGCATCTTTTCCATCATAGTGATACTTTTGGTTGCCTTAATCCTCCCTAGCCTCTCTACTATCATTACCATCTCATGTTAGTGTCTCCTCTACTCTCTCTTGTCTTGTCATGCAGTCATTTACTCTCTCTCTCCTATATCCTTGAAAGTTAATTATAATGTTACCCCTCATCTCTCTTGGTTTGTATTAGCAAAATAGGATGTTTAGACATCCTTTCTAGTTTGTCCTCAAACATGGATATTTTACAAGCTCAAGGATGTGATCATCCTCACTAGATAATATAGATAAAACTTCTCAGATCACAAACCTGCATGGGTACTTTTCTTGTCCCCTCTTTGGTAAAATTTGTCCCAACATACACATGTGCACATTAGTGATCTACCTAGGAGTGAGGAAATTGAAAGTTAGTTGAAACACCAAAAACCTCTAAAAAAACTATTAGTTGAGTCACCATAAATCTCTCAGAAAAAAAGTAAATAGCTTTGAAGAAAGGGAGAAGAAATGTATCCCATCAAACATGTTAAAAAAATCATCCAATGGAATATAAAACTATCATAAAACAATATCACACCATCTGATTATTCTAGACCTGTCAAATACACTATCTACATAATGCATCAAAAAGAAACTAATGCACTACCCATTAGAGGTATGGTGTGTTAGTGACATGATTAGAAGGGACAAGCACTTGACCTCCTCTTCTCCACAAGAATGTAAATACAACTAACCTCTAGAAACTTGGAAGTCATTGTGTTCAGTGATATTTTCACCAAGATATCTATGCAAATATTGTAGCTGACCCTTACCAATGTCACACTACTACATATGGTTTTTAATTCCAACGAGGAGTTTCGATGGTATGGATAAAATCAACCTTACCATAAGAAATTACTAACTAATTCTTAAAATTTCATTATACTTATTTCTTGGTGCCCTTACGTTCATTAGACTTCCAAATATCTCTATTAGTCATCCCACTTCCAACTCCCCTTCGACAGTTAGCACTAAAACAACCTAATATGTGACCCTCTCAACTACAACTAAAACCTCCTATATATAGGTAAGGCCATTGATGTTTCCGCACTAACATCACCGTCATGAACCCACCACCACGTGATGGCATTCCATCATGTCACTTCCATGTCAACAAAGTACTCATTGCATTAGTGAATTTGGCACCTTGGGAATGAATTGTTCTGACTAGGGGGGTTAAAAATTCTCATTAGGGTATTATTATGCCCACTAAGGTGTAACAGGTTGTCTCGAGATGTCAATTAAATTTTACTAGATGAGAGATATTGGAAAGGGAAAGGATTAATAGATGAAAAGAGTGAGGTTAAAAGTTCACATGATGTGGGAAAGGATAATACCTGACATAGATCGATTGTGCTACCATATAGGATATGAGTGAATATCAAGTATGAAGTTAGTTATTGCGACCATTGATGTCGTATGATGGTTAGTATTGACCAGTTCCATGTCCCAGAGTTACCCATTTGTAGAATAAAGGGAAGGAGTGTTAATATCAGTCGATTAAGACCTAGCACAATATGTTGACCATGGGGGAAACTTGGGAAGGATTCAGGTGTCCATATCATAGGTCATAGAACTAGATCCTTATATGGACGGTTTAGTCATTCAAGAAGAACCACACCACATCAATGATAGTCGAGGAGGACCCAAGACAAATAAAGGGGGAGTATCCAACAGTAGTGGGACTGTAACAACCCCACTTTAATCTTCATTTTAATTAATGCATAGTGTAGAGATAAATGCGGCTATGGCTAAGCAATGTAAATGTGAAATTTATTTTGAAATTGTAAATAAATATTATGAAATTCTAGTTGTTGGGATATGGACAGAGATGGGGGATGATTAATTCACAAGAGAGGGGGACTGCCTAGAGAGTGTCCAAGAGGGGTCCAAAGGAAAATAATTTATGGGTGTTAATTCAAACCCACATTTATGAATTTTATTATCATTTGGGGAAACCTTCTATTTTTTGGTTGAGTGTATGAGAGCCCAATCATTGAATACATGTCATAGGGTGGGTGTGAGAGTCACATTTCATAGTTATTGGAGAGTATGGGGATGAAATACAATCCACATTGGGAAAAGTAAGAAGTCAACTGTCTTGGGAAAGAATGTTGGATTACTGAGAGGGGGGTGAATCAATAATAGAGCAATAATCCTTTTTAACCACAAAATGCAAGTGTTATATCAATGTATCATTATCATCCAATACTTTCAAATTAAATAAACAATGAACAAATGAGAAATCATACACATACACAATACACCAATGTTTTTACGTGGAAACCCAAAGTGGGAGAAAACCACATAATGCTTTTTCTTATATGTCTTTAAGAATTACATTCAGTAGAAGCACCAACGTCCTTTGTTTTCTAGCTGCAATTGGAAGGAGGCTCCAACCCCTTAGTTTCTTAGGCTACAACCTGAAGGAAGCTCCAAATCCCCAATTCTCTGGCTATAACCCGAGGGAAGCTCCAAATCCCCAATTCTCTGGCTACAACCAAAAGGAGGATATAACCCCCCTATGTTCTTCAACTACAACTTGAAGGTGGATACAACCACATGTCCTTTCCCCATCCAACCGCCCTGACGTAGAAGCAGAATGATGGAACCATTGTCACACTATAACTGCGAGATATATTGTTGTAAACCTGTACCAATCAACCTGTAATCAACCTGTAACAACATGTACCAATAACATGTGTCAACATGTACCATACATCAACCTATACCTTAACCTGTACCATAAATAAATTCATCAACCATGCACCAAACTTGTACAAATAACCTGTCACAATAACATGTCCAAACAACCTATAATCAATATGTTCCATAAACAAGTGCGTCAACCATGCACCAACCTATACCTCAAGTTGTACCATCAATGAGTGCATCAACCATGCACCAAATATTTACCAATCATGCATCAAATACACATAAACTATGATTCATCAACATGTACCAACATCATCAACTATACATGTCATGTATGTGCCAACTCATCAACTACTTCTCTCAACCATGTACCCAACATGTACCTCAACCAAAAACCCTTGTCAATTTCATCATCTAAATCTGATTTGTAACTCTATAATACACCTAGTGTATATTATCACATACTTGCAAAACTTCCTTAACTTTAACAAAAAAAGACTAGCATTTTCATCAAACTTGATTTTAGTCTCACATGACTAATTTTGGATTAGTCAAAAACCCTGACTTGAAATAATCATAAATATGTACCTGTAATGAATAAAGATCTGAAAACATTACACAATGTTCTTCAGTGTCTTTTATGCAATTCCTCTAGGTTTCACTACTTGGAACCTCTCAGAAGAGGAGTTATAGAAAAAATGACATACCTTATTGAATTCTGTCTTATTCTAGAGAGAGAACTTGTAGAGCAGGTTCCGGACAGAATATTTGTTGTATGGATATGAAAATGGTACACATAATACTACAGACTATACTCTAACCAATAGATTTGGTATTAATTAATTTGGATCTGTTATGAAGAAGTTATGACGTTGTTACCGGAAACACATGTTTTAGACTAGTTTCAGAACTAGCCACAAACCCTATTTTCCACGGAGTGTAACTTCAAAAAAACAATGACCCATAAGATTAAATTGTTATCAAAACTACTTGGATATGTTTCCTCAATGGCCTCCCAATTTCACAGTTTGAATCATTCTATAAAAAATATTATTGTGAAAATGGTGAGATGACCTATAAATAACATACCTTAGAAAGCATCATCAGAAGAATTTATCCTCCCTTGAATTTCAACCTCCTTTACTTCACCTTCCCTCTTAAATTTGGTTTAGATATCCTTTGGTTACCTCAGTCACTTGTATATATCCATATGTTCAAGTGCAATTAAAAATGAGAGACCCTTGCCTCTTATTTATACTTTGATGTAGCTTCCTTAATGGGTTACCTTCTAACTGTCTTAACCCACTTTCCTTATTTTAGGGCTAACCCACTTCTAACCACTTGTCCACTTAGTAAAATCTCCATTAACTTTACTATTTAAAAAATTATTTTGTATCCACTTTGACTTATAGTACACTCATCACTTCACTTTATTATATAAATTACCTTCTAACCATCTTAACCTACTTTCCTTATTTTAGGGATAACCCACTTCTAACAACTTGTCCACTTAGTATTTTCTCCATTAACTTTATTATTTAAACAATTTCTTTTGTATCCTCTTTGAATTATAGTACACTCATCACTTATCTTTATTATTTAAATAATTTCTTCTTTGCAACCACTTTGACTACTTTGACCTTTTGGGGCTTCTAGATGACTCATGAAGGTTCTCCAACATCACATGGCCATAACTCTCTAACCGTGAGGATTTATGTGACGTTCCACATACAAATAGAAATGACATGACATGTAATATCCATATAGAATAGTCTTACCTTTAAATATATTAAAACTAATACCATTATACATCAAACAAACTTGGTTCCATTACCCAAATCTTTGTGCTACCAGAATTCGCTCATGAACTTTCTTCAAGGGTTGACATCAATGAAAACCAACCCAAATAATAAGAAATCTCCCCCTTTGGAATTTATGGAAACAATATAATGAAATAATGAAGTCATATCACTTATGCTCCCCTTGTGACCATCACTCCCCTTGGAACCATTCCTCTATGCTCATTCTCCAAGTATTTACCTTTGCATCTGATAAATCTATCCCCCTTTGTCATCAATGGAAAAGGTATCTTTCCATCCGAGGATTCTCCCCCTGACTGAAATGTCCTTGGGGATACTCCCCGTGATTGAACTATTCCTGAAACTGATTCCCCAACCTGAACTATCCTCTTTATGGTGCTTCCTTGTGTAAATCTAAGACATATAATATAGGCATTCAAAAACATTCATTTTGGAGTAGAAATTACTCCGAGTCTCTGGAGAAAATACTCAAAGGCTTCCCTTGGAAGCGGTTTTGTAAAGATGTCTGACACTTGTTCTTTTTTTCCCACATATTCAACTCTGATGTTCCTCTTTGCAACCTGTTCCCATAGAAAGTGGTACTTTATTGGAATCGTCTTGGAGTGCATTACTGAGTTCTTTGAGATACTGATAGCGCTTGTATTATCACAATAGATTGGAATGGTCTCATCATACTCAACCTGTATATCCAAGTAGAACAATGCTCCATTGATGCTTCTTCGTTCATCAATGCAACCTTCCCAATCTGCATCTATGTAGGAAATAAGTGATATATCCTTTCCTTTTGGATACCATAATACAAAATCTTATGTTCCTTTGAGATATCTGAAAATCCTCTTCACTGCTAATACATGTGATTCCTTTGGTGTTGCTTGAAATTGTGCCACCTGTTCAACTTCCTGCATTACATCTGGTTTGGATGTTGTCACATATAGTAAGCTACCAATCATTGACCTGTATTGTCTCTAGTTTGTAGGCTTTGAATCATCATCTTTGCTCAACTTCCAACTAGTTTTCATAGGAGTGGTAATTGGTTTGCAATCTTCCATTCTGAACCTCTTTAGCATTTCTTTAATATACTTAGTTTGAGAAATACAAATTCCTTGGTTTCTTTGACGTATATAAATACCCAGAAAGAATGATAGTTTTCCAAGTAATGAAATTTCAAATTCATTCTACATATCCTTTGCAAATTTTTGGCTTAACCTATCATAATTACTTCCAAAAATAATATCATCAATATAAACTTTAATTAATAAAATACCATCTTGAGTTACCTTGATGTAGAGGTTGTTGTCTGCACTTCCTTTTCTGAACCTTATCTGCTGTAAATATTTATCTTGTCTAGAGTACCATGCTATAGGAACCAGTTGTTCAATTTAGACTTCTTCTTCAAGTTCCCCATTTAGAAAAACTAATTTCACATCCATATATGTCCATATTGTTCAAGACTCTTCTACACAAATGTTCATAATTTTGACTCATATGTCACTGTACTATCATGAAATACTACTAAAACTGATTAATTTATCATATTATACTTCTGCTAACTGAATGCACTGAATCTATCTACTCAAATTCTGCAAGTTTCTCAAAGGATGGTTCTTTGGTCTATCTCAGCTGCCGCATAGACTCCCCCTATCTATTATTCATATTATATGTGAGTCTCTAATATGGATGGCACAAAAAAATTCATTCTCTGAAGTGTATTCATCATCATATTCATTAGTAGATTCATCATCTCTTTGAGCTCTGACTTCTTTCTTTCTGTCCGTGGATTCAACTTTCACTACAGTGCCTGAAAGTACAATCTCTTGAACCTATTCCTTATTTACATGTCCTTATTTTCTTTCATTTATTTTCCAAATATTTATGTATCTCACATCTTTCCTTTTCTATGTAGAATTTTATTCATCTCATTTTATTTCCAATCTTGCGATCTCTGGGACCTGGTCTTTGTTCACCAGTTCTTTTTGTTTTGAACAGCCACTGTCAACATACCAAACATGCTCCTTATACTTAGCTTGTAGAGCAAGTGTGCATTCTTCATTTCTATATTGATTCTGCTTTCTTATCCATGTTCTCTTCTGAGGCTCCTGTCTATGACTGTTGTTGTTTTGTTGTGGTTCTCTAGGAGGGACTGCCATTCTACAATCGTTGGCCATGTGTCCAAAGTTATTGCAATTGTATAATTCCACTTCAGTGATCAATGATTCAAACCTGTTGTAGCTTCTTCTCTATGTTTCACTAGGCCTTCTTGGATAACCATTTTGTGTACGACTTTCAAAGTTGTTTATGTTCCTCTTATTCGCTCTGCAATTTACATCTTTATGTCCAAAATTATTACATGCACAACATAAACCCAAAAGTATAGTTTGATACATGGGAGTTGAATATATTTTGAAAGGATTTACTCTTATGAACTCTTCTTCTTCATTAGGCCTATTTGTTTTTGTCGGTCATTGATGTTGAAATATGAATCTTCTCAGTGGAGGAGTGTCTGTGTAATATTCCTTGTAGGTCTTCCTATCCCCTTTGATTTTTTATGCATAACTTTTTTGATATGTTTCTTTTTTTGTTTCTTTTGAGCTTGATCCTTTTTCTATCTTATTGTATCCAAGTCCAAACTTGTCATGATTAAGCCTTTGACTGTTGATAATGTCATTCAAAACTTTTGAGTTGTTCTACATATTTTTCTTTTGAAGATCCTTCCTCAATGTGACAATCTTTGCTTCCAAATTTCCAATGATCTTGTCTATTTCTTCTGACTGTTCTTTGAGTGCTTCTTCAATTCTTTTATATTCTTCTATTTGAACATTCAATTTCGTGATGATCTTCTCTAGTTCTTGAGTGTCTTCCTTCTTGTCTAATTCTGCTTGTAGCTTCTTTTCTTTCCTCTTTTCTTTTGTTCTATCGTCTATGGCAGTCAACAATTCTTCTCGATAGTTAACTTTTGCCTCTTCATATTATTCTTCGATGTATTATTTATTAGAGTCTTATACTTCCATGAATAGAACTCTTTATGTCTCACTGTCACTGACTTCATCTTCATCTGATGAGGAGGCGTCTTCTTTGGTGCATAATATTTTCTTGAAAACTTTCTTTGTGGTTCCTTTGCCTTTATATGTTTGTTTTGTATTTGAGTAATCTTCATCATTCCCCTTATTTTTCTTATGAGGACATTTGTTAGCAAAATCACCAATACCATCACAATTCAAACAAATCAGTGGAAGATTACCTTTATATCTTATGTTGGTTCCCTTGTTCAATCTCTTGACAAAAATGGCCATTTCTTCATCATCTTTCGAGATGGAACTACTGTTGCTATGTTCTTTTTCTTTTTGCTTTCCCTTTTTCTTTAACCTTTTGAATGCTTTGAAATTTGCTTATTTTATATCTGGATTTTCCTGTTCAGTTCTCATTTCATATGCTGTGAAAATTCCATTTAGTTCATCCATGCTTATTGAGTCTAGATCTTCTCTTTCTTCTAGTGATGATATCTTAGGATCAAATCTCATAGGAAGAGATATTAGTACCTTTTGAACAATTACATATTTTTTAATATCTTCTCCCATTCCTATGATTTCATTTACTATTTCATTGACTTGTAAGAAGTAAGCTGCAATATTCTCATATTCCTTCATCTTTAGTTTTTCGAACTGACCTCTGTAAGTTTGAAGCTTTTCTACTTTGAATTTTGAATCTCCTGCATAAATAATTTGAAGTTTGTCCCAAATATCTTTAGCAGATTTACAATGCATAACTTTGGTGTATACCGATTCACCAATACCATTCATAAGTGTATTTGTGTATTTGGAATTATTTTGACCGAGTTTTATTGCTCTTTCACTTCTTGGCAGAAATGTTGGTTCGTTGTATCCATCTATTGTAGATTTCCAAATTTCAAATCCACGTGCTTGTATATATGTTTTCATCCTTCTTCTCCATAATGCATACTTCTGTCCATCAAACTGTGGTATTCCATGTTTATACATTTTGTTTCTTGCCATGATATACCTTTTACTGGTTAAATTGATTCTTGAAGGAATCGACTCCGATACCAATTGTTGGATTATTGAGAGGGGGGGGTGAATCAGTTATAGAGAAATAATCCTTTTTAACCAAAAAATGCAAGTGTTAAATAAATGTAGAATTATCATCCAATAGTTGCAGAGTAAATAAACAATGAACAAATGAGAAATCATACACATACACAGTACACCAGTGTATTTTTATATGTATTTAAAAATTACATTCATTGGAAGCACCAACTTTCTTTGTTTTCCAGCTGCAACTGGAAGGAGGTTCCAACCCCATATTTTATCAAGCTACAAATTGAAGGAAGCTCCAACTCTCCAATTATCTGGCTACAACCAGAAGGAGGCTACAACCTGAGGGAAGATCCAACTCCCCAATTATCTAGCTACAACCAGAAGAAGGCTACAACCCCCTATGTTCTTTGGCTACAACCAGAAGGTGGCTACAACCACATGTTCTTGCCTCACCCAACTGCCCTAACATAGAAGTAGAGTGATGGAACCATTGTCACACTATCACTGTGAGATATACTTTTGTAAACCTGTACTAATCAACTTGCAATCAACCTGTAACAACATGTACCAATAACCAGTGCGAACATGTACCATACATCAACATGTACCTCAACATGTACCATAAAAAAATGCATGAACCATGCACCAAACCTATACAAATAACCTGTCACAATAACCTATCCAAATAACCTATAATCAACATGTACCATAAACAAGTGCATCAACCATGCACCAAACTATACCTCAATCTATACCATCAATGAGTGAATCAACCATGCACCAAATATGTACCAATCATGCATCAAATACACATAAACTATGACTCATCAAGATATACCAACATCATCAACTATAGACCTCATGTATGTGCTAACTCATCAACTATTTGTCTCAATCATGTACCCAACATGTACCTCAACCAAAAGCCCTCATCAATTTCATCATCCAAATTTGATTTTTAACTCTCTAATAGACCTAGTGTGTATGATCACATACCTGCAAACCTTCCTTAACTTTAACAACAAGAAACTAGCATTTTCATTAAACTTTACTTTAGTCTCACATGACTAATTTTGGATTAGTCAACAACCTTAACTTGCAATAATCATAACTATGTACCTATAATGAATAAAGATCTGAAAATAGTAAACAATGTTCTTCATTGTCTTTTATGTAATTCCTCCAGGTTTCACAACTTGGAACCTCTCAGAAAAAGAGTTATAGAAAAAATGGCATACCTTGTTGAATTCTAGCTTATTCTAGAGAGAAAAATTGTAGAGCATGTCCCGCATGGATTATTTGTTGTATGGATCTGAAAATCGTACAATGAATACTAGAGATTGTACTCTAGCCAATACATTTGGTCTTACTAAATTTGGATTTGTTCTGAATAATTTATGACGTTGTTACTCGAACCACATGTTCTAGACTAGTTTCAAGATTAGCCACAAACTCTGTTTTCCATGAAGTTTAACTCTAAAAATACAACGGCCCACAAGCTGAAATTTTTATCATAGCTACTTGGATATGTTTCCTTAAAAAAATCCCAATTCCATGGTTTGAATCATTCTAGAAAAAAATTTATTGCGAAAATGGTGAGATGACCTGTAAATAACATACCTTAGAAAGCATCATCAAAAGAATTTATCCTCCCTTGAATTTTGGCCTTCTTTACTTCACCTTCCCTCTGAAATTCAACTTATATATCCTTTGGTTACCTCAGTCACTTGTAGATATTCAATATGCTTAAGTGCGATTAAAAATGAGAGACCCTTGCCTCTTATTTATACTTTCATGTAGCGTCCTCAAGGGGTTACCTTCGAACCATCTTAACCCACTTTCCTTATTTTAGGGCTAACCCACTTCTAACCACTTGTCCACTTAGTAATTTATCCATTAACTTTATTATTTAAATAATTTATTTTGTATCCACATTGACTTATAGTACACTCATCACTTCACTTTATTATTTAAATTACCTTCTAACCATCTTAACCCACTTTCCTTATTTTAGGGCTAACCGACTTCTAACCACTTGTCAAATTAGTAATTTCTTCATTAAATTTATTATTTAATTAATTTCTTTTGTATCCACTTTGACTTATAGTACACTCATAACTTCTCTTTATTATTTAAATAATTTCTTCTTTGCAACCACTTTGACTACTTTGACCTTTTGGGGCTTCTAAATGACTCATGAGGGTTCTCCAACTTCACATGGCCATAACTCTCTAACCGTGAGGAGTTATGTGACATTCCACATACCAATGGAAATGACATGACATGTAATATCCATACAGAATAGTCTTACCTTAAAATATATTAAAAATCATACCATTATACATAAAACAAACTTGGGTCCATTACCCAAACTTTTGTGCTACTAGAATTCGCTACCAGACTTTCTTCAAGGGTTGATATCAATGACAACCAACCCGAATAATTAAAAAAGGAGAGGAAATTTTTTATGGGTAGTAATAGGAAGTTTTATACATTCAATTTTTCATGAGCAACAAGGGGAGAAGAGTGAAGGGGAGCTTGGGAGATATAACAAGAAGGATGGGAAAATTCTATAGCCTGTTGGACCATTTTGGAGCATTTTTGGAGCTAGAAATTGAAGATATAGGTTGTGAGGCATGAAGAGTAAACTTCTGGGTGAGTTTCACTATGTTATTAGGTGTTTTCTGTTATTTGTGTTGGTGTTTTTCTAGTAGTGAGTTCCATTGAGTTCCCAACTGAGATATTCCTATCTAACTGTGCCAAAGAGGCCCTGATAAATGAATGGAATGCCTGATGGGATGAGAGTAGTCAAGGGGTACATTCCTTGGCTTGGGCAGGTCAAGAGGAAGATAGTTGGATGAAATTTGGGATAGTTATAGGAGAAAACCAATGGGTTGTTTGATATGGAGTTGTGAGGGACTATGAGAGGCACCCTTATTTTGTGTATTCCTAGCCCCAACTTGAGGGTGAATTTTTGTTGAGATTTTGAATAGAAGGCCTATGGTTGGGTGGAATGTCCTTCCCAAGAAGCTAGTTGCACAAACATTTTATAAAAGATCAATGTTTATCTATTTGTTGAGTTATTCCATGAGTTTAATTGTTGTTCTTAACTTTGTATATGTGAATGGTTAATTGTTGTTGTGAATGAGTTATTAGCCACATTCATGCTCATTTAGAGTGTTGTAGATGCATTTCATTATGGGTATCATAAAATAGTTGAATATGTGTTTAAATCATAGCTAGCAAGCTACAAGATTTGATTAGCAAAACAAAATTTCATTTTTATGTGTATTTTCCACAAGTAATGTTCCTTGGTTAAGTTGGGGGATGGTACATAATCGTATCAGAGCTCAAGGTTCAACACTGAACTTGCGTGGGCCAAGAGCCAACATGGATTGAGTAGATTCATAGTTGCATATTTCATCCTGTGACAAATTTGGGGGGGGAAATGGTGAACATAAGTGAAATCCCCAAATTATGAGCATATTTTTGAGTTTCGGTGCTTTAGATCAGTTTTAAGAAGAGAAATGATGTCATCGAGTTGCACGTTAGAGAGCCAATTTCGTCCTAGAGGGTAAAACTCCTCTAAGTTTTAGGGAGACTGTGAAGTTTTGTGGATCGATGACCTAGATCAATTCAACTTGGAGAATTGTCGATTGAGATTCAACCATGGAAGATTGAAGCAACGAATTCTCGAATGGCCTTCAGAAGAAGGTTTCATAAAGGCTTGGATTCAAGAATGAGGTTGTTTTTGAAGAAAGGAGTTTGATGGAACAAGCCTGAATTGATTAAGAGTCGTCAGATTGGATAGATATTTTCTCGGTCATTAGATTTGTGGGAGGTGTTTCGAGAGAGCTCATTCAGAAGGTTGGGTGTGTTTTGGTTTCTGATAAAGTTTGTTCAACCGAGGTAATCCATGTGTATTTCTGGAATCCCGAGATGACCATGATCATTGAGAGACATGATCATTGACCATATGATATATTAGATGAGCATGTTTTTTTGGAAGGGACGAGGGTGGAGCAAAATGCCATGTAAGCTACCACATCAGTGTGTCATGCCATAGGACATGTCATTAGTAGTGGGTGAATCATAGAATTCCATGTCGTAGTCGAGTGCATGGCTTCGAGAAGAATGGTTCCCAAGAGCCTTCGGAAGAGGGATATAAAAATGTTCATTCAAGGAGGAGGTTCTTGATAGATGAAGTCCGACAGAGAAAGATTGATATGATATCATAATTTGGAGTTCGGAAGGGTAGAAAATAAAGGAAATCCCATTTCCAATGGAGGTTTCCTGATAAGAAGATGTTGGTAAATATTGAACAAGCAACGAATGCGTGTTGATGATTGTTGTCTTTGATGGCAACAACAGAAATGGTAGGATATGAAGGATAAAACCCCTTGGGGATTCGGACGTAAAAGAACAGGAGGAACAACATTGAAGAAAACATGCGCATTGAAGAAAACGCGCGCAGCAGAAGTTTACAGAGAAGAAGGAAGATAGATGAGATCGTTGGATCCCATCCAAATTTCCCGAAAGGACGACAACCGTCAGATCTGTAGAAGTTGCGAGGGAGATAAGCCATCGGAGATTCGGGGATCGGGATTTCAATATGCAAAGAACACAATGCAACGAAAACCCCGATTTCGCGATATGCGAAATCCCGACTGAATCTGAACCGTCAGATCAACTTGTGATCTAGACCGTTGATCCAACTCACGATAGTAGTCCACATGGCACAACTAGGTAATGACAGGTGGTAGGCAGATTCAACACTTCAGGTAGTGACACGTGGCAGTATTTAACACGTGTCAAACCATGTGTGACGTCAGCAGAGTATCAGGGATCGGGACTTTGTAATGCCAAATCTCTTGACATCAAGAACTCCGAAATCGCGATATGCGATTTCGCGATGTAATGACAGCCATTGGATAAGAATGAGATCTGGACCGTTGATTTCCTTCATCGGCAAATTGGGAATCGGAGTTTCACAAGTCCCGTGTTCAATAACAACGAAAACACCGAAATCGCGATATGCGATTTCACGATTTGATCGTAGTTGTTAAAGAAAGAATGATCTAGACCGTTGAACCTCTGCGTGGAGTGTGAGTATTGGTATGGTTGTGGAGATGACTCAGTAACCGTTGGATTCAAGCACAAGACCCGATCATCGTTGGATCAAAGATAATCTGCATGCCCTTTTAAAGAACAAGAAGAAGTGGGAGTAATCGCAATGTGCAAAATCCTGATCTAATCTGAGCCGTTGGGCTAGAAGTGATCTGAACCGTTGAATCTTTGCATGAAAATCGGGAATCGGGAATCGACATTCTGCAATGTCAAAATCTCTTGACAACGAGAAACCCGAAATCGCGATATGTGATATCGCGACATAATCGTAGCCGTTGAACTGAAATTACATCTGGATCGTTGATTCGACCGATATATGGAATTTTATGTATTGGGATTTATAAGTGAAGTTTGACATCGCAAATGCCGAATTCACGATGGTGAAATCCCGATTGGATCTGAACCGTTGGATCAAATATTGATCAGAGGGTCACTGTTTTCTCTCACAGTTAACGACTGAGTATGATTGCTTTTAAGTGAAACAGACTCATTATGGAGAATCAATTAGCGTTTCAGATGACGATTCAGTTGCTTAGAGAGTTGTCGTTCTTCTTGCCGAAGGACATGGGAAGTGGAATCATTATGGCAGAATGTATAAAAGAAAACGAGTGACATTGTAAGTGGTTGGTTGTTCTGCGTGGAAAAAGAATGAAATAGTAAGAAAAGGAGAAAGGAGAGGGAGTTAAGGATGAAGTCTAATTGATATACAGAAGGAAATGAATTGTATGTGATGATTGGAGAAAAGGTGCAGATGAAATACAAAGCAGAAGAAAAGAACGATGGAGCAGAGTAGAAGCAGAGCAGAACGATAGAGCAGAGCTGAAGCAGAGCAAAGCTGAGCAGAGCGATAGAGAAGAACAGAAGCAGAGTAGAACAATAGAGATGAGCAGAAGCAGAGCAAAAAGATAGAGCAAGAAGCAGAAGACAAGATTTACAGAACAAAGTAAAATTGGTATGAACTGACTTATCTGTAAAGTTGAATTTTTATTTAATCATTGATATTTTAGGTAGGTTGGGAGGTGCTCGGGAGGACTGTTGTCCTCAGAAGTTCAAGTGGGT
>CBVK0100804312.1:0-13239 GCA_900067695.1 Picea abies
ATGACACCATTTATGGAACTCTATGGATACCACACTCCTTCCATCACTTCTTCTCTAAAATAAAAATCTAAGGTTCAAGCAATGGAAGATCACATCGAGAATTAACGACAAGTTCTCCAAATATTAAAGGACAACCTGACCATGGCACAAAATTGCATGAAACAACAAGCAGATCAACATCATAGTGAAAGAAGTTTTGAAGTATGAGATTGGGTGTTTTTAAGACTACAACCATACAAACAGATGTCCCTCCAGAAAGACAATAAGGATAATAAATTATCACCAAACTACTATGGCCCTTATAAGGTGTTCTAAAATATTGGTACTATGGCATACAAATTGGAGTTGCATGCATCCTCACGAGTACACCTAGTTTTCCATGTTTCGTTCTTAAAGAAGGTTATAGGTGACAAGATCCTAGACAAACTATATTGCCAGAACTTGACAAGGAAGGAAAAATCATATTTGAGCCTAAATCCATCACCGACACAAGAATTCACCAGCTGAGGAATATATCCATTTCAAAGTATCTCATTAAGTGGAGGAAAATACCTGCTGAATATTCCACTTGGGAAGATGAGTCTTTTATACAGGAGCATCTATAATTACTCAAGCGTTGAAGACAACACTTGTCTCAAGGGGAGGGGCATGTTAATCCCTAAATAGTGGCACATTAACCCTTAATTGGGGCATATTACATTAGTAATATTATTTTATTTATGACGGCTTGGGTCCATTAGTTGTAATTGTACCTCCTAGTCTCCTATATACACCAAGGAGACATTTTCATTTGGAATTATCTTGAATTGGTAAATTTATGTGGTGTATAAGGAGGTTGCCCCCTCGAAGAGGATTATTATTTGAAATTCTATCTTTTTCAAGGCGTTGAGTACTTATTATGAGGTTTTTCTATGCTATCTTGATATTTGGTGCTTAACAGTGAAAATAAACCAAACAAATGGAAATCAATGGCTACTGAAAGAGGTAAGACATGTTCCATATCTGAGAAAAAATCTAATTTCAACGGGGAAGTTGGAAAGTGAAGGTTGTATATATACATTTACATATAAGGCATGGAAGGTCACTAAATGATCATTGGTGATAACAAAATGAGAGAAGGTAGGAACATTGTATTTGTGTACTGGTAATGTTGACTCTTCTACCTTTTTATCTTCTATAGGAGTGGATACAAAACTATGGAATCATAGGCTTAGACACATGAGTGAGAAGGGGATGCAGGTACTTCACAAAAGTAATTTGTTGTCGGATCTTAAACAAATTGATTTGTATTTCTGTGAGAATTGTGTTTATGGAAAAAAACAAAATGAGTCATATTTTTCAGAGTCAGAAAGGAAACTAAGAGTGAAAAGTTAGAGCTTGTGCATATATATGTATGGGGACCGTCTCATGTATCATCTCTTGGTGGCTCTCATTATTATGTTATTTTTATTGATGATGCAACTAGAAAAATTTTCGTTTATTGCATTCGACAAAAATATGATGTTTCTAACACTTTTAAGAAATGGAAAGCTTTGGTTGAGAATGAGACAAGAAAATGGTTGAAGTGTCTCAGATCAAACAATGGAGGTGAATACTATAGCAAGGAGTTTGATGATTATTGTTCATACCATGGTATTCATAGAGAGAAGATAGTTCCAGGAACACCACAAGAAAATGGTGTATTAGAAAGGACGAACATGATAGTCATGGAGCATGCAAGGAGTATGAGATTGCATGTCGAATTGCCCTTATAGTTTTGGGAAGATGCTATGTATATTTTTGTTTACCTGATAAACAAAGGACCTTCAATTTCTTTGGATGGTGGAATTCCAGAGGAGGCATGGATAGATAAAAAGGTAAAATATTCATTTATGAAGACTTTCAGTTGTGAATCATTTTTCCATATTAATAAAGAAAATAGAACAAAGCTTGAAGCAAAATCCAAGAAGTGTACCATTATTGGATATGGTTTTAATTATTTTGGTTATCACTTATGGGATTATGAAAATCATAAAATCATTAGGAGTATATATGTCATATTCAATGAGAAGTTCATGTATAAATATCAGTTGCAAGTAAGGAAACAAGAAGAAGAAAAAGAAGAATACATGGTTCTTGATGAGATCATTGAAAAATAAATTCCAAAGGTACCAAAAAAAAAAATGTACAACAACAGGAGAAACAAGTACCTCAATCTCTTGCAAGTGTTGTTAGAAGATATACCGAGTTAAGTAGGCCCCCTTAACCATGCTCTCCTTCATTGTATTATTTATTGTTGATTGATTCTAGTGAACCAGAAAGTTATGAAGAGACAATGCAGGTATACACTAAAAATAAGTGGGAACAAGGCATGAAAGAGGAAATGGATTCCTTGGTAAATAACCAGACTTGGGACATGGTTTAGTTTCTTGTAGGAATAAATGGGTTTATAGGTTCAAGGAAGAAGATGGAGGTAAAAAGAAGTACAAGGTTAGGCTTGTTGTAAACGGGTTTTCACAAAAGAAAGGTATAGATTTTGATGAAAATTTTCTCTTGTTGTTAAAATGACTTCAATTAGGACTATTTTAAGTGTTGTGGTAGTAGAGTATTTTCATATTGAATAGTTAGATGTAACAACAAATTTTCTTCATGGGGATTTGGATGAAGAGATTTATATGCAGCACCAAGAGGGGTATGAGGTCAACGGGGAGGAGAATTTGGTATGCAGGTTGAAAAAGATCTTGTATGACCTAAAGCAAGATCCAAGGTAGTGGTATTTGAAGTTTGGCAGGTTTATGACTGAACAAGGTTATAGTAGATGTCATTCTGATAACTATTTTTATTTTAAGAGGCTGCAAAATGGAAGCTATATTATAATGTTATTGTGTGTAGATGACATGTTTGTTGCAGGTTCTAATATGCAAGATATAAATTTTCTCAAAAGGAAATTAGCTAATTCATTTGTGATGAAGGATTTGGGTGCTACAAAGAAAATCCTTGGTATGAGAATAACAAGAGACAGGAAAAATCACTAATTGACATTTTCTTAGGGTGAGTACATAGAGAAGGTGTTGGAGAGGTTTATAATGAAAAATGAAAAAATAGTTAGTACACCTTAGGCCAACCATTTCAAATCAACCAAGGAAATGTGTACCAAGAAACAGGAGGAGACATAATACATGTCCATGGTCCCTTATTCATCAGCAGTTGAAAACTTTATGTATGTTATGGTATGCACAAGACAAAATATTGCACATGTAGTGGGAGTTGTCAGCAGATATATGAACAATACAGGTTAAGAACATTGGGAGGCGGTAAAGTGGATTCTCAAGTATTTGAGAGGTACTAGTAATCATGCATTATATTTTGGAGATTCAGACACTATTCTATAGGGATATGTTGATTCAGATATGGAAGGTGATAAAGATGGTAGGAGGAGCACCACATGGTATGTTTTTACTATAGTTTGAACAAAATTAAGTTGGATTTCAAAACTACAAAAGGTTGTTTAACCTTCAACAACAAAAGCAGAGTATGTTGCTGCTACAGAGGCTAGTAAAGAGATGCTTTGGTTACAGATGTTTATGGAGGAATTGGGAAAGAAGAAGGAGAATAGTAGGTTGTATTTTGACACTGAGTGTTCCATTCACATTGAAAATAAATCAACCTTCCATTATAATACTAATCATATACAACTCAGGTACCATTTCATACGATATGTCTTGGAATATGGGCATTTGAAGTTGGAAAAGATACATACTAGCCATAATCCTGCATACATGTTAACAAAGGTAGTAACCACGGTGAAACTAAGTTCCTACTCAGTTTCATTTGGCCTTCAAGAGTGAAGGTGAAGATGCGAAATTTTACAGGTCCAAGGTGGATCATATTCTAGTAGGTACAACAACAATGGAGTTTTTGTGATCAGTCTCCAAGTGGGAGATTGTTGGTTGTGGAGCCTGATTATCATCTTCATTCATAGGTTTGTTTCAATTGTGCTTGGATCCCATTTCTTGACGTGGGGTGTCTGGGGGATTCCCCCCCACTACTATCATTAGGGGGGTCCAGGGAGGATAGAGACAATTAATGGATCCCCCCCCGGGTGGGGGATTGGGGGGTTGCGCCCCCAAAACGAAATTTTGGGAAAAATTTCCTTGTAAAATATTGTAATTTCGTAGTTAATCTAGACCATTCATTATAAGGTCACATATCCAATGGTAGAAGTTATATTAGGGATTTTTTCCCTAGAAGAAAACATTATTTTATGAGGGAATTGTATTTTGGTTGTGTGTGATAGTGAATATTGTATTATGAGGAAGGATATTGTGAGAGAAATAAGAGGAAGTTACACCATGCATGTTGTAGGTTGTATCCATTCATTTGGCTAGATAATAAAAAGGAAGGACCTGTAAATTTCTCTACTAGACGTAGCCCACACTGGGTGAACCACATATATTTGTGCCTCTATCGTATTGTGTATATGTGTGTCTCTATTGTATTATGTATTGTGTCTCTATTGTATTGTGTACTCCACATTGGGTTAACCAGTAATATATATGTCCTTAGTTGGTGCCATGAGATATTGGTTCGAGTACTACTTTCGGACCCCACATGTATATCAGAGAGCTATATCACAGGGAAATCCCTTGTCTGTAGATGAATACCCTAACCCTTGGGACAGAAAAAGGTATATAACAGACAATATTTGTTGTCGTGCAACATTATCTCCTGCATTCTAGTTGTGAAATTACTACACATTTTTTTTCTGTTAAGAATTTTGACCTTTCAACACTACAACATTCTTCAGATTGTAGTATAACTCTATAGCAGTTTAAAAAAAAAAAGTATAGATTCTGCTGACACCATTATTTGAGCCCTATCACATTGGATTCATCTTTTCACCCTGATCACTGTTGTACCTATCATTTTCATCAAAGTTTGTTTTTTCCCATGGACCTGAACCCCTTCCGGACCCCTTATTTGGTGATTACCCCATTGGAATCCCCTTTTCTCCCTGATCGTCGTGATACCATTCACCCATAACTCCTTTTCTGTGTGGTCCCACCCATCCCTTTCCATTTCCCCCCTTCACAATGACCCACACCCGTAGCCAAGACCTTGAAGCCTTCCTCAATTCCTTATCCTTTGATTTCGCAGAGACCCGACAGGAAGTGTGGAAGCTCAGTGCCAATATTACCACCATCAATAAAAACATGCATTCCACCATAGACGCAAAAATGGAAACCCTGAAATAGGACCTCTCTACCCAACTTGCATCCTTCACCGGCTAGATCTGCGCCAACCTGAATATCACTAGAGATCATACCTCATCTAACCCACCTTTGTACCCCAAAGGTGAAACTTTCTCCAATTCCAATACTTTTCATCCCCATCACTTTCAGCACGACCTATGTCTTCCACCCATGGATGTGAACAAATTTGATGTCTCAGATCCAAAAAGATGGGTAACTCAAATGGAACATTATTTATCTTTGTATGACATTATGAATGAGTTGACCAAAATCCAGTATGGTGTTCTCCATCTATATCAAGAACGCTGGCAATGGTGGCAATGGAGAAAAAATTCATGCCGAGGGTATGATTTGGACACATTTTGTTGCATAGCTTTATGAATTCTTTGAAACTGACACCAACCATTTAGGCCATTTGACAAAGTTGAAACAATCTAGCACAATGGAATCCTTTATAGTTTCTTTTGAATGATTTTATATCCACATAGAGGGAATGTATGATGCTTTTTTTTCCGAGAATGATTTATTAGTGGCCTCAAGGATGAGATCCATGCCCACGTCCTCATGGCTCGCCCCCAGAGTTGGGTGGGAGCTACTAAAAGAGATAAGGAATCACAACAGGTTCTCTCTTATCAAACGAGAAAACCATCATTTATTCTTTGCCCTAAACTAGTCACTCCCACTCCTCCTTCCACTCCAATAAAGATCCAAAAATTGACTCGGGAAAAAATGGTTGAACGCCAACTCAAGGGCCTTTTTTATAATTGTGATGAGAAAAATTTTCCTTGGCACAAGTGTAAGAAACAAAATATTTTTATGGATATATTTTAGGATTCTTTTGAAGAAGAGGTCGAGGCTCCCCATGTGGCCAAATAACCTAAACACACTGACCTGAATCCACCCTCAGACCCCCCAAAAGTTGAACGTGTCATTTCCCTAAATGCTCTCACTAGCTTCTCTTCTCCCAAAACCCTCAAGCTCATTGGTTACATTAAGCATCAGAAGGTCATCATCCTCGTTGATAGTGGCATCACCCATAACTTTATTCATCGCCGCATTTCCCAATAAACTAATAGTTATATCCAAGCAATCAACAATTTTAAAATCATTATTGCAAATTGTGAGTCCATGAAATGTGGAGGGAGTTGTGAAAATGTGTGTCACCAAATTGGTTAGTACCACATGAAATCTCATATGTTTTCTATCGACATGCGTGGTTGTGACATTATGTTGGGTGTCAAATGGTTAAGTAATTTGGGCCCCATTCTCATGGATTTTAAGTAATTAACCATGCAATTGAACGAGGAGGGCCAACAATATAAGTTCCAAGGAATCACAACAAGTTCCCATGATATCATGAGCTCCCATCGCATGGAAAATCTTCTAAAAAAGGATCATTACAACATTTTCACAACTCCATTCCATTCAAGCCACTGAGACACTCTATGTTCCTTCTGACCTCCAATCCATCCTCTCCAAACATCAAGATATTTTTTCCACTCCCAAGGGACTTCCTCCTTCCCATGGTGTTCATGATCATTCCATTCCCCTCACACCCAGCATCCTTCTTCCCAATGTTCATCCATATCATCATCCCTTTTCCCAAAAAAATGAAATTAAGAAAATTCTTCAAGAATTGCTTGTCGTTGGAATTATTCATCCTAGTACTAGCCCCTATTATTCTCATGTGGTCATGGTAGTTAATAAATAAGTCTATTGGCACATGTGTTTTGAATTTTGATCCCTAAAAAAAATCACCATCAAAGAAAAATTTCCCAGTCCTATAATTGGTGATCTCTTGGATGAATTAAGTGGTGCCCAGTTCTTTACTAAACTTGATCTTGATTCTGGCTACCACTAGATACATATGAAAGAGGTAGACATTCCTAAGAACACATTTCTAACTCATGAGGGCCACTATTAGTTCTTGGTCATTCCATTTGTCTTGTGTAATTATCTCTCCACTTTCCAAAGCCTCATGAATCATGTCTTTCATCCTTTTCTTCGTCATTTTTTCTTAGTTTTATTTGATGATATTCTCATCTATAGTAAAACCTAGAAAACCCATCTTGCTCATGTGGATCAATTTCTTCATCTACTCTCTCAACACCAATTTTCCCTCAAACAATCTAAATTTTCTTTTGGAGCCTCATAAGTCGAGTACTTAGGTCACATTTTTGGTAAGGAGGGTCTCAAGGTGGATCCTAAGAATATTGAAGCTATGTAGGATTGTCCTCTCCCTGAGAATCTAAAAATATTGCGTGGTTTTTTGGGTTTAACAGGATATTATCGCAATGTTGTTAATAATTATGGAAAGATTACGATGCCTCTAATTGCTCTCCTTAAAAATATTTTTTTCACTTGGACTCTAGTAGTTGATCATCCATTTCAAGCCTTGAAGGCATCTATGTGCACCACTCCTGTCTTGGCCCTTATTGACTTCAAAAAGACCTTTTTCCTGGAATGTGATGCTTCTGGGAGAGGAATTGGAGCAGTACTTATGCAATATGGTAGGTCTTTGGCCTTTACCATCAAACAATTGTCAGAGTGACATTTGACCCAATCAATATATGAAAATGAAATGTTGTTTATTATGCATGCAGTGGATCTATAACACCCTTATCTATTTGGGAAACACGTACAAATTAAGACAGATCATCAAAGAGTGAAGTATTTTTTGGAGCAACGTATTTCATCCCTAGAGAAACAAAAATAGGTGACTAAGTTCTTTGGATATGATTATGAGATCATTTACAAGAAATGAAAATGCAATGTGTTTTTTGATGCTCCTTCAAGAAAATATGAAGATGAAGGGTCATTTTTTCCCTCGCCTTCATTATACGAGATTGGCTCCAATTTTTTTGCCATGAATGGCTGCAAGATCCCAAAATTTTGAGTTTGATCCAATAATTGCAAGACAATTCTCCAGTTTCCTTAGGGTACTCCTGGAACAATGAATAGATTCACTACAAAGTTTGTTTATATTTAAGTAAACGGTCACAACTTAAATCCATGGTGCTTTCTAAGCTTCATGCTACATCCACAACTGGGGACTCAGGGTTTACCAAAACCTATGACAAGGTCAAATGTTCTTTTTTATGGGATGGTATGAAACCAAACATTCACACTTTTGTGATGGGATGTGATGTTTGTCAATGAAATAAGGGAGAAACCGTCAAAGCCCTAGGAACACTACAACCGTTTTTGATCCCACCTGCTATTTGGAGGGATATCTCTATGGATTTCATTATTGGATTACCTAAATCATGAAATAAGTCAGTCATCATGGTGGTAGTTGATCATATTTCTAGGTA
The DNA here is from genome assembly GCA_900067695.1 of Picea abies. NCBI lineage: Eukaryota > Viridiplantae > Streptophyta > Pinopsida > Pinales > Pinaceae > Picea > Picea abies. The sequence continues at coordinate 8,546 of CBVK0100804312.1, forward strand.
TGCTCATTTCTATGTTCTTCAACACCCATTCACCGCCTCCACTATGGCTCAAATTTTCATGGATCATATCTTCAAGCTTCATGGCAGGCCTCATATTATTATTTCTAACAGAGATCCCAGTTTCACCAGCAAGTTTTGGCAAGAACTGTTCATGATACAAGGCACAAAATTATATCTCAGCACTGCCTATCATCCTTAGACTGATAGTCAAACTGAAGTTGTCAACAAGTTTTTGGAAACATATTTGATGTGTTTTGCATCTGAACGGAAAAATCAATGGGCTCAATTGTTACACCTAGCTAAATGGTACTACAACACTTCTTACCATACAACTACTGCCATGACTCCTTTTGAAGCAGTATATGGACAAAAAACCACCTTCAGTTCTATCATACATGCCCGATGTCTTGAAGGTCTAGGTAGTTGACCATTACAGTTCACAAAGTTATTCTTCGTACCCTCAAAGAGAATTTTTTCATGACTCGGAATTGTATGAAGAAACAAGTAGATCACGGTTGTTGAGAACATCAATTTGCTTAAGGGTGCTAGGTGTTTCTTTGACTGCAACCTTATAAGAAGACTTCACTCAAGGCTGACCACTGTCAGAATCTGGCACCCAAATTTTATGGTCTTTATACAGTTCTAAAGTGCATGGGACAGGTGGCCTATCAGTTAGCATTTCCCAATCATTCTAAGCTCCATCATGTTTTTCATGTTTCGTGCTTAAACAAGGTGATTGGAACTAAGTTCCAAACTCAAACCAATATTCTCGAGTTGGATGAAGAAGGATCCATCTAGTTGTAGCCATAGGAATCCTTGGACCAACATGAGAATCATGTCCATCATCGCACCATCAAGGAAGTTTTAGTACAATGGAAAGATACAACTACAACATAAGCCACCTGTGAGCCAACTACCATTCTGTAGCAATTTCCTCATCTCAAGCCTTGAGGACAAGGCTATTTTTTAAGGGGGAGGGCATGTTAGGGACCTAACCTCCCTAAACCCTCACATAGGTAGAATAATATATTTTCCATGTAATAAATTCCAATATTAATAAGGCCTAGTAATAAGGAAGAATAAGTCAAATGTAAGAATACCTAATAGAAGCTTCTTCTTCTAGAAGATCTTCCTCTAGATTGTTCTTTTGATAGATAGATTTAGTATAAATAGGAGTCCAGGGCATGATAATTTTTGTCTTAAGAATTATTATAATAGATCATTTCTCTACTGGAGGTTTCCCCTTCGAAGAGGCAAGTGAACATTGTTTCCTATCAATAAAGGTATTATTTTTGTGTTGTGGTTTCATCTATTGTGTTGTTCCTCTATTATTCTTTGCAATATTTCTATTTTCAGCTATTATAATAGAGTTGGTACCTTATAACTCCTTTTTTCAATGGAAAAAAAAATGCAACATGGATTATAAGAATGAGGATATATTTATAGTCCCTTGGGTTTGATATTTAGGAATCAGTCGCAATAGGTTGTATAGATAAAGTTGGGAAGGAGTCAAGTGAAAACAATGAAAAAACAATAGAGGTGATCTTGAGTGGTCTACGAGATTTTGATATTGTCAAGGTAATGAATTGTAAATAGATAAAAATATTTGGTACACGTTATGAAACATTTATGAAGAGAGATCCAGTGAAGACAAATCTGATGATTTTTCCTATTGCGAGTCAAAGACAAAAGAATCATAAGTTGTGAGAAATCTAAAAGGAGTATTTGGAAACTTCAAAGAAAGGGAATATATTGATGACAAATAAGAATATCTCTCCATAACCATGAAAAAAAAATCCTCTAATGAAGAAAATGAATATTCAAAATAAGAAGACATTGATGGAGAAGTGAATTTTGAAGAAGAACTCATTATTGCCTTAAAATAAATAGATAGACTCAAGGAAGAGAATATAAAGAAAAAAAAGCAATTGCAGAAACATAAAAAGAAGGAACATGATTTTGAAGAAACAGAGATGACAATTATTATCCTAAAGACTCAACTAGAAGAGGAAAAGAGGATAGAAGAAGTGGTGAGAATATAGCTGAAAGAAAAGGAAGAAAATTGTGAGACGCTAGAAGCTGAAACCGTTTCCTTAAGAAAAGAACTAGAGAAAAAAATTGATCAATTGAATATAAGATTGATTTTTTAAAAGAGTACTAATATATTAGATAATATTCTCAGTTTTTAAAGATCACCATTCATCAATACAACTCTCGACTATGATGATAAAAAAAAAACATCGAGGGAGATGCAAGCATTAAATTCATAAAGCCATAAAAAAAATAAAATGAAGAAAATCATGAAAGCTATGATAATATTTTCAAAGGCTCCACGAACAATGAAATCAACATCCTGAAAGGAAATGATGACGAGGATAAACTTGATTCTTCTCATAATAACAACAAGAATGATTTCATAAGAGTTGTTCCACCATGAAGACCTTTCACAAACCGATACCTCTTTCTTGGATATTGTTTTTCTTGCAATAATTTTGGTCATAAACAAATAGATTGTAGAGCTTATGAAAGAAGTGATCATGTGAGAGATAGAAATATAGGTTCTTACAAAACCTCAAAGGATTATTATATGAGAAACAAAACCAAAATTTCTCATGGCTTTGCAAACAAAAAATAGAATTCATTTGCTCCCCTACTTGAAACTAAATGTTATAAGTGCAATAACTATGGGCACATAGCACACGACTATAGAAAAAACATGATAAAGTCTCCTAAAAAAAAAAAGGAAGATGATGTCCTTACCAAGCATAGTGAATAATACACTAGAGTGTGGAAAAGAAAGCAAGAGTAACTGAAGAAAGAAGAATGCAGAATTGCACTTCATTCTCAAAATGAAGGGAACCAATGGTACATTAACAATGGATATTCAAAACACATGACAGAGGACCAAATCAATTTTATCACGTTGAAGGAAGAAAAAGGAGGCAATATTACTTTTGGAGATAAGGCTCCTGCAAGGATAGTTGGAAAAGGTATTGTTAGTCTTGATAATGGAAAATATAAGACACATAATGTATTATATTTTGAAGGGTTAAAGCATAATATTCTAAGTGTCATCCAAATGTGTGATCAAGGTTACTATCTCACATTTAATTCTAAAGGGTGTGAGATAAGGAAAGCAACGTTAGGAAGATTAGTGGAAAATGAAAACGAAACCTCAGGAGATGTCTACGTACTCGATAAAGTCAAAGGAGAAAAATGTTGTATGGGCATGATATATTCCTCATATTGTTAGTAAAGGGAAGCACAATATTAGTGGGATTATCTGTTTTCCATTAATGTCAATGGGGGAGAGGTTGCAGACATAAGAAGAATTGCAGACACAAGGAAATTTGCAAATGGGGGGAGTATCAGAATTGGCTAAGCATTGGCATAAATGACAAAGGAGGAGATTGTTGGAAATATTGTTTTCATTAATTTAAAATATAGGGGGAGCCCAAAAAATGTCCAAGATAAATATTACAAGCCTACAAATGTCCAATATTAATATTGCAAGATGGATATTGTTGAAAGTATCATTTGTGGTCAATTTGGATACCTTATATTTGAAGGATTTTTTACCCTACTTAGCTAAATCAAATAGGAGCACAAGTTACATCATTGGAAATATTATTTTGAGACCTTTCCAATGGTATATGGAAGTCCCTCTAACTCCCTAGGAATGGGGATATATGAATTTTTCTATCCGACAACCAAGCTAAAAAATTAAGGTTGGCTCAACCAGTCTTTTGGGGACATAATTTCTATAAATATAGGATTGAATTTTTATTTTTTAGTACAAACAAGAAAGAGATCAAGTCTAAGGTGAGCTAAAGGTGTTGGGGTGTTTTTCTGGTGTGCAAAAGAAGTCTAAAGGATTCTCTTAAGGTATTTCTTATTCTCAAGGTATGTTATAAGGTTGTGATGTTGCCATGAGGTTGTGATGTCACTGTATGAACTTCTATGAGGTTTTGAAGTTACTGTGAGTGAATTTTACCGTCAATAGATGTTATGTTTAGTGCATATGATTTTCAGTGGATGTTTTTGGATTATTTACTAATAATGAGACTCTCGGGAAGTGAATCAGTATTAGACACTTTTTACCACTTTTAATCACAATATGTAAGCATTTAAGATATCAAAAATTTATCACTTATTATGACATTCAATATATGTTGTAGGTGAATCCCCCTACGGACAAGTGGATTCCCTCTTGGTCTCTAAACTCCTAAGGCCAAGACAGAAGGTGCTTAACGTGGACACTGAATTCCTTTTAGATATAATCAAGATAATGAAAGAAAGAGAAGGAGAAAGATATGTACCATATGAACAACGTTTGTCCTTGCAAAGTCCAGGTTGAGCTTCGATCTTGAGGTTCTGCAAAACAAACAAAGATACAATGGACTTCCTACTCTACTGAGATTAGCTCAATCATAGATCCATATACTGCAAACAAACTTATATGGAACAAGTACAAGTTTGAAAGAAATAGGCCAAGCATTGATTGTATTAATTAGAACAAGTAAAAGTACTTACAATCCTTTAAATGAAGGTGCAACAACCTCTTCTAGTTCTCCTTGTCCAACCCCTTTGATCAATCAATCTCCACTGATGGATTTGATGGCATATCACTCATGAGATCATAATTTTGATGTGATTCTCCCACTTCATTCTCTGTCAATACCACTTATAGGATC
>CBVK0100804320.1:0-18068 GCA_900067695.1 Picea abies
GGCCCGACGATAATATGTCGGCTCGAAACCGGCGAAAATATGTCGGCCCAAAAAAAAAATTTCGGGGGCAGCGCCCCCGAACCCCCGCGCGGGGGGCCCGCCCCCCTGCACCCCCCTCTTACCCCCCCGCGCACCCGGCGCAGGCGCTCAAACACTACTACTCGTGCAAAGAATATAACACATACCCAACAATTAGGAGCAAAAGTTGGGTAAGAGGGTTCAGGGCCCTTGTTTTTCTTGTTGTTATGGTGAGGATGTTACTTCTTGGGATTCTTGGATTTGTCTTCCTACTAGGCCACTAAGGCTTTGTTGGATGTGCCTGCAATTCTAATCAATCCAAGTTGTGGTACACTAAGGATTTGTTGGATGTACCTGCACTACTAATCAATCTAAGTTGCAGAAGCTTATATTGCTCTCGAATCATAGCATCATAAAAGGACTCAAGAGAGGTTTTTTTTAAATCACTCCCTATAGATTCTTCAGTGGCATAAAAGGTAGATACAAAAGCAGAATATGTACTACAAAGCTTAGAAAGAATAACATATATGAATCGATCTTCCGACAGATATATTTTTCATTCTATACATAAAAGTATGACTATTTTGAACTTAGATAAGTAATCTTCAATGCAAGGAAATATAGTTTGGACTTAACTAGAACATTACCTGATTCTCCAAATGGTGGGCTCAAATAATATTTTGTTTACCAAACACAACTTTAAGCTTTGCCCAAGCATCATTAGGATCATCAATTCCTTGAAGGTGAAAGCTTAAATCAGGAGAGATGGACATTATGATTATTCCACCTTATTCGTCATTCTTATTGTCTCATTCGAATTTATTTTCATCATCAATGGATTCTAGTTCTTTCCCTAAGGTAATCTAGTACAATCCTTTAGTTCTCACTACATCCTCTATATGGGATTTCCATGAGAAGTATTTGGTAATGGTAAGAAAAATATCACTAGGAGGTGCCATATTAAAATATGCAGAAAAATATGAAATTGATGTCCTGGATGGAAATATCTCGAAAACATAAGTTGTTTGAAAAAAACGGCATTGAAAACAAACTTCGGATAAGAAAGTTATTCCCTTTTGAAAATAATGCATAACTGGTAACCAAAAATCCACGTGGCAAGTAGAAGATGGTCCATGTGGTGATGCTCCTCCTAACTATTCCTGTAAGCTCACTTTGTAATAAGCTACTTATGAAGTGACCCACTTTAATATAATAAGCGAGAATCACTTTTACAATGAAGTTACTTTATAAATGAAAGTTGCATTCAAAACAACCTAAAATAAAATATTAAAGTTATTTAATAGTGATTCACTTTTATAACTTAAGTGAAATACACTTTACAATGGATGCATGAACTTTTTCGAAAAAAAAGTAACAAAAAAGAGACTTGAACTCAATACCTCTTACTTAATAAAACAACTTTTAACCAAGTGAGCTAATGCAAAACATATTATATTATTTAGAAGGAGTATTGTTGTTGTTGTGGAAGACAGTCTTGGAGAGCGTGCTCATAAAAAAAAAAATTCACACAAGAAAAAAAGTTCACTTCTTGATGGAAACAAGGGTTAGATCTCAATTATCTTACCTGAAAAATGCAAAAATTTCATCTGTTTCTGATTTACCAAGATCGCGCAAAGCGCACGTCAAAGAGCATATGCAGTCATGAAAACCCTTTCTGCTCTGTTTTTTATTTTTTGAGATCACACAACACGTACATAAATGAGAATACACCAATCGAAAGGAGTATCAACCTGGAAAAAAAAAATTATCTCTGCAAAAATTTAAAATTTGTGTATTCAGGCTTTATACCCCTAGATTTGACCGAAATGGTCGTATCTTGGGAAAATGGAAACCTTTTCAAGTGAAAATAAAAGTAATTTTTACTAAAACAAACATTCTGGACACAATGGAACAATCCTCTTAGCCCATAAATGTATGGAAATGGTAGAAACCAAATACGCGGCAACACGGCTTCAAGATCTCGATCTACAGCAGGAGCAGGTCTTCAAATGCACTCTGATACCATGTTCCACAACACAGATATTCAAAACAATGATGAACACCTTCAGTAACCAGTCACACAACTAGATCAAAGATCAACACACCAATGTTTTGATGTGGTAAAACCCGTACGGGGAAACATCCACGACCCCAACCAACGTGGCCACTTGGAGCAATTTATTAATGAAAAAGAAAAATGTTACAAAAATATTTACAAGAGATTTTATCACAGTTAATCATTGAAAAATGACCCTTAATTCTCTTTAAATAGATATCATGGACCAATCGAGTGTTAAGACACAGATCAATGTAGTTGTTAATATCAAGGAGAATATGAGTAGTCGGATCACTCTATGTCGAGAACATATCGTGACCATTGGATTTTATAACTACAAATGCATACTAAAGAAACACATTTTTACCTAATGACACATTAGACCAAGTTGATCTTAACTAACTCCTAAGTGTCTAAATATCCTAACAAATTTAGTTGACATAGTGTCAGAGGGGCATTATAGGATGCGGTTCTCTAAGCTTTGACCACAAAAACAAAAGGTAAGCTTTGTAGATCTTAGTGTGCATACTCTTTTTTATCTCCTTTTTGGAAAGCACTGGAGAAATGACTAGTAATTTGCGCAAAGGTGCATGTCAATATCAATATGAACTTGACAAACCAACAAAGTTGCTTTAATATACCAATAGGGGTCAACCCCATGATTTGTCTACTACATAGTGATTCACAGTATTAGATATGCATGCCTTAGGTGAGTAATTGGGGAGTAATCCATCCTCCCAATCCCATGTATCATGTCACCACATGGAATATTGATATGTAAATTACCATGGATATTCTAATGGAACAATTCATCACAACAAATCTTACAAGTTTCTACAAAATCTTGTTATGTAGTGTTTACTTAAGATTGAAATTTAATATTACAATCTTAGTTCTCAAAATATTGAAATAAGCTAAGAATGAAATAAAATAAGATAAAACAAATACCACACCATCCATACAATGAACATAAGATGTACCCTGGAAAACCCAATATGGGAAAACCTAGGTAAAAGGTGAGGACTATGCCTTTCCCTTTTCTTCTCAAATATGAAATGCAAAGATAAAGAAAGATGAACTCGCTATGGAGTTGTCATAGACACAATGTCTTGCATGGGTGATGCAGGGTCTTCTACTTCCTCTATTCTACTCAAAATATCCCATTTCCTTGCTTTTGTCAACTATGGAAAAATAATCAATACAACAAGAATGGAACCTCTTCCTTTAACCCAATATTAACATGTCCTAATAGTTGACTAGGATTAGGGTTAGTTTATTTTCATGCCTCAACTCCCAATTAGATTTAGGGTTTTGAACCCTCTAAAACACTCTTGAAAGTCCACAAGTGACTAGATCCACATGTGTGAGTAACATGAATTGATGTGACATCCATTATCTGGTGCCATGGTTGTCAAAATCATAGGTCAACTTGTGGGAGGCATAACTTCCTCGTGCAAACTTCAATTAAGGATATATTTTCATTGTTGGAAAACTCTCAACATATACAATAACATGAAAGAGTTACTTTGTCTGAAAGGTTTTGACACAAAAAATGGCCATTTAATGCACCAAATGGGCTCTAGAAGTTTCATGACCCCAAATCACAAAAATATGACTTACCCCTAGAATGGACCCTATAAGTCAAAGGCTCCAATTTTCCACTCAAAAAGTACCAAATAGATGGAAAATTATATGGTGATCCATTTTAGATCAAATATCATCAAAGGAATCAGTGTAATAGTTCCAAACCCAAAAATAAACATGGTTTGAAGGTATGTTTGGATAACATCAATACAAGTACCCTCTTTTTTGGGGGTTCACTCTATCGTTTGAAGGTATGACATCCAAATATCACACCCTTATAGGAGAGTAAGTGTGATCGATGAGTGAAATAGGTGGATCTTCATCTAAATATATTGAAATTGACACTAGAAGAATTGCATCCAAGGGTGGTGAAATCCATGTAACCCTTTCTCAATCTAGACTTCATTGTTGCTGAAAAAGTGAATAGTGGTCCATTAAATAGTAACCCATAAATATATGTATGATTTTATTCATAGGAAATAATTGTTGATCATGAGTTGTACATATGTAAGGAAATAATTGTTGATCTTGAGTTGTACACATGTAAGGAAATAATTGTTGATCATGAGTTGTACACATGTAACTTGTAGGGGTAAGTCATTTACATTTTATTTATTTATTTAGAATTTCATCCTTAGGGGATCAATGATTTTTTCGTAAATACTTACATCATATGTCGAGATCAAAATCTTGGGAGATAACACTCATGAGAATAAATAGTACAAGAATTATGTTGTACAATTCCAAAGGTGTTTTGTTGATAGGAATTGTATGTTCTCTTATGCTTTCTTATTATTTTGGCATATATTATATATATAGTGTTGGAAGTGAATTACATATGGTATCAGAGCACACTTTCAAATGATAGGGCCTATGTACATACATGTTTTATAAGTTGTGTAAGTATTTTTAATTTATTAGAAAACCTAACTCTTGTGCCTATACATTTCATAATTACAATGGTTAAAGGAAGAGGTAGAGGTAGGAAAAAAGTTCATGATGCCTGACCTCCACCATAGCCTACATTGTAGTCCTACCATCAAAGGGACGCAGATTAGGGTAACATACTTGTTGGAGAATTCAAAACTATGATACAATTTTTTTGAGAATTACTGATGCACTAAATAGTCAAATGAACATAGGGACTAGCAATAGCTCAATCCAAGGAGAGGGATTAGTAAACCCACATGGGGGTAACCTTCATAGAGAGCTAGAAAAGCTAAAGTTAATGGAATTTTAGGGAACTACCAAGGGAGAATTTTTTTAAGCATGGTTGGAATCCATGGCCACGCTCGTTTCCTTATAATATTACAACACTAACCTTAAAGAATGAATGGAAGTCTTCCACCTGTAAGGGATTGCTTTGTTATGGTGGAAAACTATAATTACATAACTTGGGATAGAGACTTCAAAAGTTATTTGGGAGATATTTGAGCATAAGTTAAGAGAGAGATACCTCTAAGATAAATTCCTAAAAAGTTAGTTGGTCTAAAATGGATTTGAAACATTTTCCTCACTTTAAACTTTTTAATTAAATTTAGGCAAAGTTTGAACTAAATTGTCCAAAATCCAAAAAAAACACAAGAGGATAAAACACACAATCTTGATGCTTGGCCTTCCAAGCAAATCTATTAAAAAAATAATGTTGTTGGAATTGAACGAAAATGATGAGGACAGGAAGAGAGCTTGAGAGGAAATGAAGAAGAAGCACAATATCATAAAATGAAGGACTCAGAAGAAGAAACATGCTCAAATATCAAAGGCTGTCTCTAAGACAAATGCATCTACATTTTTTTTAGTGAATAAGAATGCATTAAATCCCTGATTGGGAATGCATAACTCACCTTTGTAACAATTTCCTAAGAAAAATAAAATCCCCATTGAATGCTAGTTTTACTATTTGGGTTTCCAGGGTAAAAAAATATGTGTCTATGGTGCATTTAATTTCTTTATGGTTGTTATGATTGGTTTTTTTGTATGTCAATAATAATCACTTGTTGCAACACTAAAATTCAATTAATTACATTGTTGGGTGTATCTCAACAATAATCATTTAATTCTTAGGGTTGTTGTTATGCCATAATGGTTTAAATGTTGAGAAAAACCTTGCTAAAACAATACAATCATCCAATGCAATGATTCGTTGACATTCTACAACTAATTCATCCTCTAGTTTGATTTCTTGTAATTACCCCATATGTCATTTTAATGATATTAGATATTGATTACATTTATCTCCCTTAATTTCAATTTTAGGGAATCATTAAGTGTAATCAATAGTCCAATCCCCCCTTGTTTGGTCTTTGGTCTTGTGTTTCATCTTGGGTTATTTAATGGACAAGCTACAATTAATGTTTGGCTTCCATTATTTATCTAATTGAATCACATATATTTGGGAAGATATGTGAGTATGGAATGCTACAATTGCAAGTGTTTATTTGTTTCTTGAACTCACACACACCCATAGTAAGTTATAAGTTTTCATTGTGTTGAGGTCCATGGTAAAGATAGAGCATGCCCTCTCTACTCAAAATAGAGCAATAAGAAGTATGCTCATTTAGCTTGAAATAAATTTCAACTTGCATCTTATTATTAACTTCTTGTGGTATGGGGATGGGTTTGAAATTCTCAAATAAGTGTAATTGATCTCAAAATAGAGATATCCTTTCATGCATATTAGAGAAGAGAAAGGAGAGAATCTCGTACTCATCTTGAAAGAGAATTAATTATGTTTCTATAGAGATTCATGTTGATCATATCAATAGGCCATAGGCCTACCATTTACATATCATATTGGTATCAGAGTGGTTGAATCCATGATATTGAAGCAATTGTTATAACTTGGAGGAGAGGCAGGCCCATCATGGATAAAGAATTGAAAAGGGAGAGGTTATAATATTTAAGAGGCTTCAATGTGAAAATCCAAGAGGAGAAGCGGAACAAGAAGGAGAGGATAACATAGTTGGAATTAAAGCTTGGGACATTAACTGAGATGTAGGTAGTTGTCCAAGAGACCAAGGAAGCAAGAGGAGAAGCGGAACAAGAAGGAGAGGATAACATAGTTGGAATTAAAGCTTGGGACATTAACTGAGATGTAGGTAGTTGTCCAAGAGACCAAGGAAGCACAAAAAATTTCCATTGCTATAATAGAAGCCAACACCATGGTCATGACAATCATGGTAAGCTCATCCTCCACAGACCTTTCTTAATTTGTTTCTCAAGAACCCTTTGGTGATTTTGAAAAGCATACCAGAGGTAGTGGTTCCAATATCATGAGACAAATGGGCTACGATGGCCAAGGGATAGGTAAAAGAAGCCAAGGGATTGCACATTTCCCCGTTGTATATTAACATGAAGGCTTGGGTTTTGGTGGACAAGAGAGTTTGACTCAATCAAAGAACATCAAGATAACCTTTTTCAAGGTAAAAGGGACCAAAGAAGAATCCATTTCGATTGAAGAAAAGGCATATGAAAATGGAGTGGACAACAAACCATTCCAAATTGCTTATAGAAACTTTAATGAGGGTTGCAAAGGGATATTTCCATCACCCAAATTAGTGCCAATGCTTGAGGGACCATGAAAACAAGGTAACAAGCACAAGCACAAGCACAAATTAAAGAGACATGTCAAAGAATATCTATTTTTTTTATGTTACAAGAAGAAGATCACGAGGTATTGTTGGCACTCTAATGTAGGTTTATTCAATGGGAAGAATGACAAGAAAAACTTCCCCAAGAAAACCTCAATTTCAATGGTAGAGAAGAGAATTCCAAGAAACCCATGTAATAGCAAGATTTTTTTCCAGCACTACAAGTTGAGTGGATATTGGGATGCCAAGAGTTGGAGGATTCATCTGAAATTTCATCCCAGGAACCACACAACCAAAAGAAAAGTTTGGAGAGTGAAGGGTAAGGCAAAGGAAGAAGGAGAAACTATTTTCCAAGAACCCATAGTAGAAAAATATTTCATCTCCACCAATGAAGTGGACAATAGAATTATTCCCAAGGAAATCCCTATTTTTCTCTTATCTTCCATCCTATAGTGGAAGCACCCCTTCTTAGAGATATATTGGAGATTGATACAAAGAGATGACTCGACAAGTTTGTTTAAGACTTTATAATAGCCAAGAGACAAAGTCTAATCTATTGTAGTGAAGGAGGCAAACGCTACTGAGAAGAAGAAAGAGAAATAATCTAAATATTTTGGGGCCCAAATCCTCTGAATTGGGAGGTGTGACACAAAAAGGATCTAATTTTTTTCCTTAATTTAAAATTTGTAATTAATTTTAGGAAAAAATTGAACTAAATGGTCCAAAATCCAAAAAACAATAAGAAGATGAAACAAATCTTCTTTATGGTTGGCCTTACATGTAGATCCATTAAAAAATAATGCTATTGGAATTGAAGGACACTAATGAGGATATGAAGAGGGAATGATAGGAAATGAAGAATAATGGAAGTAGAAGAAAATGAAGGACTTAGAAGAAGAAACCTTCGCAAAGATCACAGGTTGTCTCTAAGGAAAAATCATCTACAATTTTTCTAGTGAATAAGAATGCGTTAAATCCCTAATTGTGAATGCATAACTCGCATATGTAACAATTTCCTGAATAAAATAAAATTCCCATTGAATGTTGGTTTTCCTATTTGGGTTTCTAGGGTAAAAGAATATGTGTCTATGGTGCATTTAATTTCTTTAGGGTTGTTATGACTAGTTTTTCTCTGTATGTCAATAATAATCGTTTGTTGCAGCAGTAAAATTAAATTAGTTGCATTGTTGGGTGTATCTCATCACTTGTCATTTAATTGTTTGGGTTGTTCTTATTCTGTAATGGTTTAAATGTTGAGCAAAATATTTCTACATCAATACAATCCTCCAATTGAACATCTATTTGACATTCTATATCTAATTCATCCTCCAATTTGATTTCCTTGGATTACCTTATATGTCAGTTCAACATTATTAGTTATTGGTTGCATTTATCTCCCTTAATTTCAATTTTATGGAACCACTAAGTGCAATCAATGGTACAATCCCCCTTTGTTTAGTCATTGGCCTAGTGTTTTAGCTTGGGTTATTTAAATGAAAAGTTATAGTTCATTGTTGGATTGTTGGCTACCATTATTTGTCTAATTGAAACACTAGGTTAGTTCCCTAGAGCTGGAATAATCAATAAATCAATTTGAGCCACTATCTATAACCATGCAATTAGATAGATATGTGAATATGGAGTGTTGGGATTGCAATAATTTATTTCTTGCTTGTGTGTGTGTGTGTGTGTGTGTGTGGACACACACACACACACACACAGAGTTTCCAAATATTTTTTTTGTGATTTTATTTATGTAAACATAATTACATACGTCAATGTGTTATAAATCATTCATATTTTTCTCCTCAAGCCTATGGAAAATTTGTGACTGTAACATTCCCCTTACATAAAAATTGTAACTTTATCTCAAAAAAATTGTTGTCTCCCATACACACACACACACACACACACACACACACCCACAACAATTTATAAGTTTGTGTTGTGTTGAGGTCCATGGTAATGATAATGCAACAAGTATAGCTACAGAGCATGCCCTTTTCTATTTAGAATAGAGCAATAAGAAGTATGTTCTTTTAGTTTATAAGAAATTGTAGCTTGCATCTTATTTTACTTCTTGCAGTATGGGGATGGGTTTTAAATTATGGAAGTATTGTATTTCATCTCAAAATAGATATATCCTTTCATGCTTATTAGAGAAGACCAGGCAAAGGAGTTTGTACTTAGCCTGACAGAGAATCAATTTTATTTATGTAGAGATTTGTGTTGATGATATGGAGAGGCCATATGCATACAATTTAAGGATCAACAATTGAATGAGTTCAACTTGCTATGATATGGGAATAGAACAATCCCAGAGTATGAGGCTAGGTTTATGGAGTATGCTCCTCGCTTGAAAATGGAAAAACTCAAAGTGAATAAATTTGTGTATGGGATGAATCTACCCATTAGGGCCAAGGTTCTCATACTAATGCCTCATACCTTGTGTGAGTTTGTTCAAAGAGAAGTTGTTTTTGAGGGAAAGATAATGGGTGGAGGCCAAGGATAGTTCAATACACCTGGACCTTAAGTTGTTAATACTATAAGAGGACCCATGCATATCCATTTTGGGATGAATCTACCCATTAGGGCCAAGGTTCTCATACTAATGCCTCATACCTTGTGTGAGTTTGTTCAAAGAGAAGTTGTTTTTGAGGGAAAGATAATGGGTGGAGGCCAAGGATAGTTCAATACACCTGGACCTTAAGTTGTTAATACTATAAGAGGACCCATGCATATCCATTTGGTAGGAGGAAGTTTTAGATATTTTGTAGGGTGCAAGGAAGCACTGAGAGGGAATTTTTGTGAGTTCATATGTAGTAGACAAGGAGGAAAAGACCACATTTTAGGCCTCATATGAAGTGAGGTAATGTACACCCTCAATAATCACATCAGAGTAGTGCATGCACTTTTACACATATGAGGAAATATAAGCAATCTCCTAAAGGGGGGTGCTAGACTTGTGGAGAGCCTCACTATCAGAGAGACTATGCATGTGGAAAAATATAATATAGGTAGGTGAAAAATTATGCCATAGTAGGGGATATGGGTAGGTCTATAAGATCCATGCAACAATGAACAAAATCCAAGAAGCATATTAGTCCATGATGTTGGAAACTACATGTAAAATTAATTGAGTAACTCTTTCTTTGTTAATTGATCCAAGAACCATTGAGAATTTCATTTCCCCTCATGCATTGTCTAGATGTCACTTGGTGGAGAGCATATAAATTGAATTTAACCTTGTTGAGATGGAATTGGGGACTAGGCAATGAGTAGGACAATTAGTGAGATATTATGACATTGACATTGGAACATGTGTCACCTATATATCCTTACATTTGACTACTCTAGGATCTTGTTACTTAATTGTTGGTATGGAATGGTTGAAGCCCCATTTGGCAGTACTAAATTGAAAATGCATGATGCTCCATTTCTTAGATGCTTTAAAACATAAGAGGGTCTTGGCAAGGAACAAGAGAGCAATATATTTGAGATTCATATTAGCTTTGTAGCTAAAAATGAACCTTAGAAAGGGTTTCCAAATGTATGTAGTGGTAGCCATGAATAATAAGGATGGATAAATGGACTTAGTACAACATCTTATTTTGTTAAAAATTCCCAATGTATTTCTGGAAGAGTTCATTGGGATTCCACTTAAGCATGAGTTGGAGTTCACTATTGAACTCAAACTAGGAACAAATCCTATCTCCAAGTATCCATATCGCATAACCATACTAGAAGTGTGTGAATTACAAATGAAAATTCAAGATCTCTTAGATTTGGGGCTAATATGACCTAGCATATCACCTTGGGGAGAATCAATGATTTTTGTGAGAAATAAATATGGGTAATAGAGGCTTTACATTAACTATAGGTGTAGTATTAACGAGTTTGATGTATAGGGTGTTCGATAAGTGCCTTGATAAATTTGTGTAGATATTACTTAATGATATAATTATCCATTCACTGACATTGGAGGAGTGTGATGAACATTTGTGATTGGTTTTGTAATTCCTTACGGAGCATAATATGTATGCCAGATTCTCTAAATTCTCATTTTTCTAGTTAGAGATCCATTACTAGGGGCATATAATCATGGGATTGTTGTAGATTTCCCAAATATTGAGGCCATCATGGATTACCAACACTTAACAATGTATATGAGGTGTGTAGTTTCATGGGGATGGCTAGGTATTGCCAAATATTTGTGGAAGGTTTCTCGAAAATCACCCATCCCATTACTAAGTTGAAAAAGAAAACCCAAAATTTTGTATGGACATAGCAGTGTGGGTAGGCATTCAATAAGCTCAAGCAATTGTTGACATCAACCCCAATACTAAAAGTGCTTGATATTGAATATAATTTTTTGTTATGCATTGATGCATCGAAGGAGGGATTGGGTGGAATATTGATGTAATGGAAAATTGATTGCCTAAACTTCAAGAAAGACTAGGTTGCAAGAAGAAAACTATCCCACCCATGATCTAGAGCTCGTTATAATGATGCATGCATTCAGGATTTGGAGGCAATATTTAGTGGGACAAAAGTTTGAACTCAAAATTGATCACCAAGGCCTACAATATATTTTCACGTGGAGTGAACTAAATGATATGCAGTGTCAATAGTATAAGATTTTGAGTGAGTATGACTTTGATATATCTTATATCAAAGAACCTTGAATAAGGTAGATGATGACCCAAGTCACAAGGCTCACATAGTTTTAGTGATCCCTGTAAAGGTCGTTCTTAAGGAATGGATATTGGGTCTGCAATAGTATAATAGTTGATATAAGGAGGTAAGAACAAATTTGTAGAATGGAACCGTAGGAATTCCTAAATGTGAAGGATATTCTTTAGACGAGGATGGTTTATTGAGATTCCACGAGAGAATTTATGTGCCACACAGTGAGGAGATATGCAATATGATGTTGAGTGAGGTTCCCTATCTAATATATACACCTCATCTAAGAGGTAAGAAGATATATGCATATATAAAACCACTATTCCTCTAGTCAGAAATAAATAAGGACATGGTGAATTATGTGATCGATGCTTGGAATACCAGTAGGTAAAGGTTGAGAATCGACACCCAATAGGATTACTATAGTTGAATTCAATTATTGAAGTGAAATGGGAGGTGATATAGATGGATTTCATAGTGGGGTTTAATATGACCCCAATAAGACATGATTTTGTTATTGTAGTTGTGGATACTCTAACTAAGTGCTCACTTTATACTAGTAAAGACAACTTACAAAGCACCATATGTGGTTAGGGTGTTTTTGAATGAGATAGTGAGATTTCATGGGATTCAAAATAAGATAATTATTGACCATGAATAAATGTTCATAGATATATTTTGGATAGGATTTCATGAGGCCTTGGGAACTAAGCTCAATTTTAGCACACCATATCACCTAAAAATGGATAGTAAAACTAAGAGATTAAACAAGGTGCTACAGGACATGCTTTGCGTGTACATCATGGTTCAATAAAGTTACTAGGAAGAGTATATTCTCTTAATTGAGTTTGCTTACAAAAATAATCACTCTGTTAATATGGAACCCTTTGGGTTTCTATATGGGAGGCCTTGTAGGACTGATCTTAGTTGAGATAGGTTGGAGCTAGATAAAGTGTTGGTTGTGTATGAAATTATTCAAGATATGGAAGAGAATATTAGAACAATTTGACAAAGGTTGAAAGAGGCACAAGATAGACAAAAAATTAATTTAGATGCTCACATAATAGATAGGGTTACCATGAGGAAGATCAAATATTCTTGTGGGTAAGACTCATGAAGAGTTTTATTAAGTTTGGGAAGGGAGCCAAAATGTCATCACAATTTGGGGGACTTTTCAGGATCATAAATAGACTAGGACTAGTAGCCTATCACCTTGCCTTACCATTACCCTATATCATATGAACAATGATTTTCACACTTTTGTTCTATGACATCATATTTTTTATCCATATCATGTGTTGAATTTGGGCAATATGTAGGCTTTGGGTGAGGGGGGCCTAAAGGCCAAACTGGTTAGTATCCTAGATCAACGAACTTGATAGCCTCATCATCATTTGGTGGATCGAATTAATGTCTAATAGGATATTTATAGTACTCATTTTTAAACCGAAACTGTAAAGAGATTGTATATTATAAAAGGAGGGTTGCACCAAGGTAGCAGCTGGAATTTACATAAAAATGGATCTAGAAACAACTTCAACAACCGATCTATTTTCTAGATATAACATATTTATTTAAACTTCTAACATTGAACTAGACTTCCAAGTATTCCCACTAGTTTTTATTCTAATATATCGTCCCAACAGAGAAATAGAAATGAAAAACATTCAAAATTAAGAGTGTACATTGTCCTAAGATTCACCCCAAAGTTTCAATGCACTAGGCAATGTGTAATGAGATATTTTCCCCATTCAAGCAAAGTGTTCCTTGTTTGAGTAATTTGTCCTTCTTGGCCCATATATGCGCTTCGACATTTAGTCCTCACTTGATGTGAAAGAAACAAATTTGATCGAAAGAGTGAACTAATGATTTGATTTATCTTAGGAGGGTTACTAATCTGGTGTCCAAAAGATTTCCTTTATTGATTACATCTTGGATTGTAAACAATGAGTCACCAAACATCACTAGTCTTATGATTCCATCCTCCTTGGCCAAGTTAAGGCCACACCATAATGTGTAGGATTCTACCGAGTTATTAGACACTTCCCCCAATCCCCAAGCATAGTTAACAATTTCATTTCTTCTGATATCATGGATTATCCCCCCTATGTCTTCCACCGTGGGGTTATCTAAAGAAGCACCATTGAAAAAGAGAAATTAAACTTTCTGTTGTGCTTTCTAATTTAGAAACTCCAAGGGTTGTAATTGAATTGTCCAAATTTTCTTAGATACCTTTTTGGAGATCATTCTTGGTGAGACAGAGGAAACTATGTTTAATATTCTAGCACATGCCTCTTCAACCCTATCCATTCCCTAATCCAGATTGGAAGAATTATGTCTCTATGTTTTAGCGAAAAGGGAGATAGATTTAGCTTCTATGTGACAAGGAATGATAACTTCTTCATTGAAATATTTTTTGTTCCTAGCTATCAAAAATTTCCAAAAAACTAACTTTGGTAGCTAATCCCAAATTTTAGTGAAGTTGGAAATGTTTTTTAGCATCCAATGATACATGTTTCTCTATCCAATGAAGAAATCAAGACAATTATGGGGATGCTCCATTCTGTTTCTCGGATCTTAGAGAAAAAATTCCCAAACTTCCTTGGCTCATTTGTAGTCTATGAAAAGGTGGTTCATTGATTCCTCCTTGACCTGACACAAAGAAGATTGGGATGGCCCTATGATTTCCCTCTTTTTAAGATTTTATGTTGTAAGGATTTTCCTATAGCAATCTTGAGCTCGACCAAATATTCTTCCACATTGAATTACAAGTTTGAAGGGGGTTGAATTCCAAAATATGCTTATATCCATCTTTCACCGAATAACACAAGGACCCCTAGCCCCTATGGTCAGCATCCAACTTGTTTCTAGGATCACATCCAAAAATTTCATAGAGAAAATCAAAGGCTAGAAGCTCAACATGGGGAAGGATCTCTTCGAGAGACCATATGATCCAATTCCATGTTTGTGCATTGTTGAGAATATGTTGTCATTGATTTCAACATGGTGCACAGGAAGAGGAAGAGCATGGAAGTATTCAAGTGTGAATAGACATTATAGTGCAAATTTGGTGCAAAAACAAAGGAAGCGAATATAAGGCTTGCAGAGGAAGTGCGCGGAATGATTCTTTCTACTGTACAAATCGTGAAAAGTTGAAAACAAAAGTGCACAGAACCATTGAAGGATGAAGGGATCAACGACACAAAAGAAATCACAAAAGTGATTGAGTCTGCCAAGAGTGTGTGCAAAATAGGAGGATAACCTATGACGCAGTTCAGAAGTAATGTGGAATGCGACAAATTCCCTTGTCCGCGATCGCAGAATGACTCAATGAATGTTTATGCCGTAGTGCGATGATGTTTTGATCAAGTAGATTGAAATCGACAAAGTTTGTGGAAGATTGCGCAGATGAAAATCTGCAAGGTGCCTTGAGCCAGTGCGACAAATTGTGTAGTGGAGTGTGATGAGATGAATTATGAAGTAGAATGCAACAAAATGAGTCATTGGGGGCACTTACAGTCTGATGGGGTGATTCAGTAAGCACGTTGTGGGACAAGTGCAACAGGATGAAGACGTTTGACTTGACTCTTTCTCTTTGGTTCTATTTGTGTAGTGGATGCTTTGTAGACTAGAATGAAATTATT
Source organism: Picea abies (assembly GCA_900067695.1). Taxonomy (NCBI): domain Eukaryota; kingdom Viridiplantae; phylum Streptophyta; class Pinopsida; order Pinales; family Pinaceae; genus Picea; species Picea abies. Next base: position 15,579 of record CBVK0100804320.1, read on the forward strand.
GTGTCATTCTTCATGAGATGCTCGGATAATATGGAGCACAGTCATAGGAAGACTTGGTCCATTTTATTTAGTCAAAGTTTTTCCATAATGTAACAATCATGAGTCCACATACTTTATTTAGACAAAATTGTAACTGAGGGGATTGTGATATGGTCATTTTTTTTCCACAATATAATCATCATACATTATTTAGACAAAATCATAACTTACAGGATTTTGATGTGGTCAAAGTTTGTCCACATTGTAATTGTTACGCGTTCATATACAGGAAGGTGAACTCAGGTAAATTATATAAGTATGGATGTGCTATGATCGTGGAAAGGTTGTGAAGTTGAAGTGGAAGATGATACTGTAACAATTCATAAGAACATAAATGTCAATTTGTTAGGATGTGTTGAAAGATTTAATGATGTAACATATTTTTCTGAGTTTCGGGTGGAAGGGTGGTCTAGGTTGAGTCGAAGCTCATTGAGGATTGGTGTCCTCATTTTTGTAACAGGTTGGTGCTTGAGAGGATTGGTGTCCTCATTATCTGTGATAGGTTGGTGCCTAAGAGGATTGGTTTCCTCGTTATCTATGATAGGTGGGTGCATGTTGAGTTGAAAATTTAGAACTTGTAAGTTGGTTCTTGCAAAAGAAAATAAAGATTTTTGTAACAGCTTGGTGCCTGAGAGGATTGGTGTCCTCATTATTTGTGATAGGTTGGTGCCTAAGAGGATTGGTTTCCTTGTTATCTATGATAGGTGGGTGCCTGTTGAGCTAAAAATTTATAAATTGTAAGTTGGTGCTTGTAAAAGAACATAAAGAAGATGTTATGTGGTTTTTTCCTGCATTGATTTTCCACGTAAAAATCTTTGTGTATTGTGTTCACTATGTTGTTTTTATTTTTTCTTGTATATGTCAGTAAGTGTGCACTTTTAAATAACTTAGATGGATATTTTGATTTCTGCTTGCATCTGTCATTACGTGCACATTTCTAAATAACTTAAGTGGTTGAAAGGAAAGAAAAATACAAAAGGTTAATGCAATATTGTCCATCCCCCCTCTCAGTATTGTTGTGAGTATCAACAGTTGGTATCAAAGAACAAGTTCCTTTAGTTACATTCTAACAGCTGGAAGGAATATCACACAGAAAGTATGACCAATTAAGATTCTTTTTCAACCAGACCACCTCCATTCAATGGAACAAATTTTGCATTTTGGAAAATCAGAATGAAGACCTACTTGATGTCTTTTGGTATGGAAGTCTGTTAGAGTGTGGTAGATGGTTATAAAATCCCAACTACTCTTCCAACATATGAATTTGGTAAGAAATATTAATATAGTAATGCAAAAGCTATGAATTTTATCCAAGGAAGACTTGCAGAAACATAATTTGTTAAAATGATGTATTTGGAATCACCAAAGGAAATATGGGACAAACTTGTAAAAAATTATGAAGGAGACGAAAAAGTAAAGTTGGCCAAACTTCAATCTCACATAATGCAGTTTGAAAGCCTAAGAATGAGTGAAGATGAAAATATTGCAGGTTTCTTTCTCATAGTGGATGAGGCTGTAGACACCATGAAAGGGCTAGGAAAGGAAATTAAAGAAGTTATGGTAGTTCAGAAGGTACTAAGGTCTCTTCCTTCAAGACTTGATGCAAAGGTGTCAGCTATAGAAGAAATGCATGAATTAAACAAACTGACTATGGATAGGCTCCATGGAATTCTAACTACTTTGATATGAGAACTAGGAAAGAACAACCAGATCTAAATGATGCAGTCTTCGAAGCATCAATCAAATCATCAACATCTCAAGATCATGATTCATCATAACACTTTGCAGATGAAGAAGAAGCTAACTTTGTGAGGAAGATAAGAGAGGATCCAAAAATTATAAAGGTATGTTACCATTTAAATACTTTCATTGTGGTAAAGTTGGTCATTTTTCTTCTAAATGTCCTTTTAAAGGATATAGCACCAATGAAAAGGAAAGAAAAGGCAAGGATAAACCTAGCAATTTTAAAAAGTCTTTTAAAAGGAATATTTTTTATTCAAAGGAGGATAGCAACAGCTCCGACGAAGAAGAAGATGAGCCAGATCTAATTCAGGATGAAAAACTTCTCATGGATTTGGAACAACACAAATATGATCAAACAGACACTAAAGAGTGTGAAGTTGTAGTAGACATGGAAGGAGAACTCATTAGTGCTCTGGAGGAAATATCCCAACTCAAGAAAAAGAACAGACTAAGAAAAGAATAGTTGCAAGTGAATGCAGAAGAAAGTTTTTTCCTATATTTAGGCAAGATAGACAAGAATATTTTACCAAGATTTGGAGGAAGAAAAATGAAAGTGAAGAAAATTGTGGACTGGCTCTATATGCCAAAAATCAAGAAAATCAATGGTACATTGACAATGGCTTCTCCAAGCACATGACATGAGACAAAGTTAAGTTTTAATTCTTAACTGAAGAAAAAGGTTGTAATGTCACTTTTGGAAACAATGCT
>CBVK0100804322.1:0-11411 GCA_900067695.1 Picea abies
ATTCTAGTATATTCTAAAACAGAAGAAGAACACGAAGAGAACTTAAGGATAGTTCTGCAAACTTTAAGGAAACACAAACTATATGCTAAATTCGATAAGTGTGACTTTTATCAGAAAAAAATGTAGTACCTACGACATGTAATATCTGCAGAAGGCATTGCAGTCGATCTTGAGAAAATAAGAGCCATCATGGAATGGTCGATTCCTAAGGATGTAGTGGACATCTAGTCATTCATGGGAATCATCGGATATTAGTGCAGATTTATAGAGGGATATTTCAAAATTGCATACCCTATAACATCATTACAAAAGAAGGGAACCAAGTTTAACTGGTCACAGAAATGTCAAGACAGTTTTAATAATTTAAAAGAATTGTTAATGACCGCATCCATTTTAAAGGTAGAATATCCAGACAAAGACTTCACCATCTGTGGAGATGCGAGTGAAGAAGTACTAGATGGTGTCCTAACTCAAGAAGGGCATGCTATTTGTTATGAGTCCCGAAAACTAAAGGAACAAGAATGAAACTACATCACTCATGACTTAGAGTTGGCAGTTATAATACACGCCTTAAAGGTGTGGCAGCACTACATAATGGGCAGAAAATTTCTGTTATTGACGGACAACAGTGATGTGAAATTTTTTTTTAGTCAGCCGGAACTTAATGCAAGGCAAGCAAGATGGCTACCCTTCTTGAGCGAATTTGAATTTGAGGTAAGACATATCAAGGGTAAGGAAAACAATGTGGTGGATGCCTTAATAAGAAGATTTTTTGGGTTGTTTGAAATAAACATTAGCAGGGTAGAAAGTGATCTTGAGTAGAGGATAAAGGTTACCGGTAATAATGACAAAAATTACACTAAAACAGTGGCAAAATTACAAAACACTACAGAAGATTTAGACAAAACAGATCTGATTTTGGATAGAAATGGTCTACTATGATTCAAAAATAGATTATACACACCAGATTCAGCAGAGTTAAATAACAGTTTTGGATGAATTTCACAAGAAACCATATTTTGGTCAACCAGGATACCATAAAACGATAATAACATTAAGAAAGTTATTTTATTGGCCTAATATGAAGCGCAAAACAACATAATACTTAGCTAATTGTCAAGATTGTCAGCAAGTAAAAGCCAAACAATAGCATCCAGCCAACCTGTTGCAACCATTACCTATGCTAGAATGGAAATGGGAGACTATACCAATGGAATTTATTAAAGGTTTTCCTAGAACTCAAAAACATAATGATTCAATTATGGTGATAATCGATAAACTTAGTAAGTCTGTACATTTTTTTCCTGTAAAGTCTACTTTTAAAGCCATTAACATAGCTGAAATATTCATGAAATAATTTTTTAGACTGCATGGTATTCCTAAAATGGTGATTTCAGATAGAGACGCAAAATTTACATCTACAATTTGGAAAGAATTGTTTGCAGGGTTAAATACTAACTTGAATTTTAGCACGATTTATCATCCACAAACGAATGGGCAGACTGAATGAAAAAAACAAATTGTAGAAGATATGCTCTACATGTATGTAAGAACAAAACCAAGAAAGTGGGAAGACTACCCACACTTGGTAGAATTTACATACAACAATGGATACCAAACTTTGGCTAATATGAGCCTTTTCGAAGTATTCTACGGAAGAAGGTGTACGACTCTAATTAACTAGGATAACTCAATTGAAAAACTCATCGTAGGACTAGAGATGCTCCAGGAAATGGAGAGAACAGTAAGAAAAGTACAACAAAACTTGGAAGAGGCGCATGACAGACAAAAAAGTTACGCAGAGCAGAAAAGAAGATGCTTGGAATTTCAAGTGGGAGACCACATCTATCTAAAAGTCAAAGATCAAAAAAGTTCACGAAAGCTAGGGAAATGTGCCAAGTTAACACCTAGGTTATGTGGGCCTTTTGAGATCTTAGGTCGAATTGGACCTGTAGCATACCAGCTTGCACTTCCTTCCAATCTAAAAATTCATAATGTATTTCATGTTTCTTTGTTAAAGAATTATGTTCATGAGCCTACTCATATGATTGATTGGAACTTGGTGCAGGTGGAACCAGAAGGCGAGTTCCAAGAGAAATGTATGCACATTATGTACAGGAGATAAATATCACTTCGGAACCGATCCGTCACCCAGGTAAAAGCGCAATGGAAGCACTTTAGCCTTAAGGAGGCCACTTGGGAGTTGGAGGGAGATTTGTGGAAATCTCATCAGATCCTATTCCAATAAAGGAATGAACATTGAGGACAATGTTTTATTGAAGGGGGAAAAGATGTAACATCCCAATAAATAAATTAATTTTTTTTTAAGTTTGAAATTCTTAGGAAATTATTTCTGTTTTTGGTAAATTTGAAATTGTAAAGGTTTTTCCATTTATGGAAATTCTGAATTTTGAATTTAGTTAATTGTAATTAATGAATTATGACTATTGGGAAGAGATCTTATTTGACCCAACTAACTACTTGACTATGAAACTTGTATGAAACAAAATATTTTATATTTATTACTAATGGACAAATGGAACAACCAAGTTAAAATCAGCTGACCATGACTCCATGACTAGGGAACATGTTGGAACTACCTCAGGGCTGATTATTACAAGTGGAAAATTAGGAATTTGGCCATTGGTAGCCCCTGAAAATTAGGGATTTGGAAAGCTACGAAAATTCCCAAAGGGGGAAAAGACCTAGGCACAAATGCTTTGGCAGATATATCATATGGGAGGAGGAAGGACATTGCCCAGTATGCTGAGGAAAAATATTGATCTCTTGTTGTTATGAACACTACTTGCTAAGTGTGAGGTAAGGAGAAATATGATGAAAACTAAAGGACTATTGCTAAGGAGGAGTTTGAGTTCTCCCTCATGGATTCATGGTTAGGCTAGGGGGTGAACGGGATAAGTGAATTGGTTGTTCTATTCTAAGGTTGGGAGGAACTTGGTTGTTCCATTTGTTGTTTGACCATTGGTTCATGTATGTCTATCTTCTCCTTCTCTATTTAAAATTTCATTGTGAATTATTGGATGATAGGATTTCATCTGTTTAATATGAAGGAGGTACCTTGTTTGTTTAATACTGAAGGAATGTAGTGAAAAGTAGGATAGACCCTCACAGTTTAAGTGTAGCTGTTGAGTAAACCCTGTTAAGTAGTTTGATTGGAATGAAAATCGAATGGTGGAAATTTACCACAAATGTAATTGTATTAATATATTTCTAGTTCATTATTTTATGTTAGAAATTACTGTGAGTTCGGTGCATCATATACATCGGATTATTTTGTTTTACAAATGAGTATTCATTTAGTAAATATTATTCTAGAAGTAAACCTGAGAATTACTAACATTACATACCTACACTACATATATAGATCTATGTGGTTATTTCTTTATTTTGGACGATTTATACTATCACATTTAAATTAATGTTGCAAATGACGGTATATATTAGGAGACAACTATGTATGAAATACACACACACACACACACACAAATGATATAACGGAGGAAAATTAAGTCTAACTGGTCACATATTAATTTCTAGAAATAATAAATAAAATAAAAAAGAAACGAATTGAATCTGTCAACGCAAACGAAGTCCTGGAGCAAAATGCTAGAGGAGAAAATATCTCGATGAATTAAAAAAAAAACCAGAGATTATGGAACCCTTTAATGTATATACACTTATTTAATAAGTTTGAAATTTCATAGCTTTATTAACAAGCAATAAATCATTCCAGCCTCTGTATAAGTCAGACTTCACTAAAATAAAAGAAAAACAATAGTTCTATTGGCCACAACAAAGCCTCCTGAAACATAATAATACAGGAGTAACTAAAAATTGGAAGACATGCTTCTGGAAGTATATAAGCCGATATTCCCTTCTTTATAAACAATCTAGGTAAAATAAATAACCAACGTATCCACAAGACTGGAATTAAAAATGCCATTAACCCTTGTATTTGAATTACAAGTATGCAGGAGAAAAATCCTGTGAGTTAAATCTTAAAGTTTATTATACAATCCAAATCAAAAACCAAAAATCAAAGTTGTATCCAAAAACTTATGCAAGGTCTGCATTATGGTATTTCAACAGTGAATATCGTTACAACATTTGGATGCATTGAACTAACAGTAATGGGGACGAAATTTTATATACAACACGTTAATCTAGGTTGGAACCTAGTGTTTCGTTGATAAAATATGGAACGATAAGTTCTGTGAACATTGTAAAGGAACTCGAGTACCTTTTGTAAGAGAAGGTTCCCCAAATCCTGAAGCCTTCGGATACTCCAACTGTGTAAGGGGACCAACAATATTCAATTAGTAATTATCGAGGAATAATAGAATTTCTTATATGAAAAACAAAACTAAAATTCTGGAATGAATTGATTAAAAGAGACAAACACACAAAGTTTGAGATTGCACTTAACTTGGGGCCACAGTACAGGTCATCTTGCCTCTAAGTAGTCAATGGAGCCCTCCATAGACTGGAAGGGAGAGTTGAGCCAAATTCAACTTGATGGGTACCCTCACAAAACAAAGGGGTCCCATCATTAGGTCGCGATAAACAATTCTTTGAATATATAAAACAGAAGGAAATCAAAGGAATCCTCTAACAATTAAAATGACCAAAGAAGTGCAAAGCGAAATGTATTCCATAAATTTATACAGATATAATTCACAAGGCAATGCTTGAATATTTTACACAGAGTTAATACCTATGTCGAATACCCATTTTCAAATGGTAGTTTCTACCCATAACGAACGATAATAATAGTATGGAATACCTTAAACCAAGAGTTTCCTTAGGCTCATATATTGGATGCTACAGGGTATTCCTTAATGACTCGTTCAGGACATAGAATATCCACTTTGTATTACATACTGAATGGAAAATAAAGAAATTCCTTTAATACTTTTTTGTCGTAAGAAGTTAGCTGGTGGCCTGTTAGAATCCACCGAAGGAAAAACGCTTGATAACGTGTTTCCTCAGCATGGGATTCTACCCTATCAGAATTTCTTCTGGACTAATACTCCTGTGTGGTCTCATAGGGACTCGAAACTACGTAACAGTACATAAGGGTAAGATAAATCCATAAAATGAATAGAGGGACAATGAAAAAACCCTTAAGCAAGTGCAAACACATAACCCCGCTAAAATGACTATGCGAGAGTGTAAATGATGAAACAAAAGAGGGTTGTCGAGAAGGTTCTAAAAGGCTCTAGAATCAAACACCAGTGAAGACTACCTCCCCAAAAGTGAGAGTAGTCCAGTAGGTTATGAGAAGATAAAAAACCATAGAGAAACTATTACCAAAAAACATAATAAGAATTCTAGTATAAAGGGGCTTCTTCCACTGTAATGAAACCGAGTGTTCCATCCAACTTTGTAAGATTACAAGAGCATCGTGAACTTACCAGGTCGGTCAAGTAGGGATGATTGCTTCCACCGGATAAAAATCCCCAAGCTACCGATTCTCCCCTCACTGAGAAAGATGCAGAGTTACTTTGGTAAAACTACACAAATGACGAAAGAGACCCATCTAACCCTAACGATCTTTTACTATGTAGAGTAAATGTTGATGGTACAAAGGGAGGGTTTGGCCATGTGATGGAGCAGAGTTTGGCGCAACCCTATTGGATGAGGGGTCAGCTGATAACCAACGTATTTCAAATGCACAGGCCTCCATTAATGGTTGGTTTAGAGGCTTAACTCATGTCTGACAAGAACCATTCCTTTCACATTAAATAAATACGAAGTAAAGAGCAGTTCCTTCGTGACACGATCAACTGGAAATGGTTAACTCTAACTGCTATCAGTTTAGTTAGTACATTTCTCAAATGAGATATCGTCCAGTTCAAGTAGAGTTAAACGAGTTGTTAGGGTAGAGTTTTTATTAACCAAAAACCTTTATGTCGTTGGTGACTGGAAGGCCTTTACCCAACCATTAATTACATGGGATTCGTTCGATGACTTTGGCCATGCAAACAAATTTCAAATATCTTATGTTAATCCAACAACATTCCATTAAGGTGTGCACTCCCCACTCCATTATGTTATGCATGGTATATGAGCTTTATTTCGAAAGTCATATGAGACTTGCCCTTGCACGCAAGTATAGAATCTTGTTTCTTAGGGGAGAGTTTAGGATCATAAGTCATAAGACTAATATAGTCCTAAGCCTAATATAATATATAGATATATACATGAATGTTAGAATAACTTTAGGACTGGAGGGAAATGTTAGAATGTGGAGTTTGTCCATTTAGGAACTCTGTTCAATGTGTGTTAGGCTGGGATAGAAATGTCATCGCTGATAATCAGAATATAAGAAAACCTCACAGAGTTTAACAATCGAGATAAATGCAACCTTCTCTTAACTACGAGTGTGTTAAATGAATTGGAGATTAATGTTCCTTAGAATTTTTTTTTTTATTTGGTAAATGATGTTCATTACATCATCCCTAGCTAGATGGTGGGCTACCCATAAAGGACCTTTTTCTTTTTGGGATGAGATAAATCTTACCATACAATACCACTTCCTCCCTCCATCTCAAGTCATTGAGTCAAGTAGGGATCAAAAGATGAAGAGTCATATGATAACCTTAGAATCATGTGATGGTTTATCTAATCTAGTTGAGAATATTGAGTATTGTCTTATGATATGGGAAGTTGCACAACTTCCATCTCATTTTTGGTTACATCATTTCTTCCATTCTTTGTGAACAATTCTAAAATCATGGTATGTGCATGAGGAGACTAGAAGATATACTGCATGTTGGAAGGTACTACAAGACCAATTTTGTCATGATTTCTCTTTTTCTGGTAAGTCTCTCAAAATCACACTAGTATCGAAACAAATTAAGAAAATGCTATTCACTGATGAATTCAAGCCCACATATTCACCTACATCATGTCCTAAGAATGAATATATGCTTCAATATAGTTTTTATCCATAACTTACAATAATACCTATGGCTTGCAGTAAGGTTGAGAAGGATCCTAAAGATCCTAAAGACTTGGAGAAGCTCATACATTTTACCTTTAAGGAATCTACAGTAACAAGAGAAGTTAAAGACTCTTTATTAGGTAATTTCAATAGTTCATATACCCTGCCTATGAAGTTTTAGAAGATGAATATTGGGAGTGAGGAGCACCCTAAGTTGGTTTTTATAGGGCATTATTGGCATGAATAGACTATGACATAGATCCAGCCCATGTTTTGGGAATACGAGGATTTGTTCCCAAAGAGATTTTCAGAAATTAAAGGAATTAAAGGAGAGTTGGGAGAGATGAAAATAGAGTTGAATCATGATGCTAAGCGAGTCAAACATAAACCATATCAGCTAATACCTAGAGTCAAATAAAATATTAAGAAGGAGATTGATAGAATGCATGTAGATGGATTAATTTTTCTTGTATATGAAGCAAAATCGATCAATCTTATTTTTATACAGTGTAATAAGGGTATCAACGATGTAAGAGTTTGTGTAGACTAAATTTGTTTTAACTTATCTTGTGTGCATGATCCTTTCCCTACTCCATTCAATGATGAAGTACTTGATTAGGTGGCTCAGAATGAAGCATGTTCCTTCACTTATGGATTTTCAATATATCATCAAGTCAGGATCGCAAAAGAAGATAAAAGGAAGTATACCTTTACTACTAGATGGGGTTCATTTGCTTATAATGTTATGCCCTTTGGGCTTAAGAATTATCCTGCTATCTTTTCAAGGATTGTTATTACGACTTTCCATAATTTTATCCACAAGTTTATTGAAGTTTACATGGATGAATAGTCTATGTACAACTTCCTAAGGGAACACATAGGCCTACTTTGGTTAATGTTTGACCATTGTAGAGAGTTACAAATTTCATTGAATCTCAAGAAAGGCATCTTTTTTTAACCTTTCTGGAAACGTGTTGGGGAATATTGTGCTTGGGGAAGGATTTTCAGTGGATCTTGCAAAAGTTGTTGTTATTTTGAATATGCCTCGCCTCGATTTTATCGTGGGCTCATCAGGAATTACACAAGTATCACTACCCCATTGGAAAAATTGCTAAAGAAATATGAAGTTTTCCACTGGACACCTGAACTTGACAGAACTTTTAACGTTTTTAAAGAAACGTTAACTGGTACCCCTATTGTAACATATCCTAACTATAAGGTTGAATTCCATGTACAAATCAATACCTCTGGCACAGTTTTAGGTGTTGTTCTTTCATAACCAGGTGAAGGAAATCTAGATCATCCTATTTACTTCACCAGTAGAAAACTATCATAGGCCAAGCGCAACTATACTACCATAGTGAAAGAGGACTTGCAGGCATCTTTTGTTTTTCCAAGAATTTTCCTTTGAAGTTGTTGTCAATCCTAGAAAGTTGAACATTGGCCCTCACCACTCATCTAGATTAGAGTCAGGAGAAACTAGTGGAGTTGTATATGACCAACTCCTAGATGTATATTTATTTAAGATTGAAGTTGTCCCAAACTATCTTTCTGATATTGCCTTATTTTCTAGTACTGGTGTTTTCCCTTATGGTTATTCCATGTAACAAAAAAGTGACAATTGGTGGTTCATGCAACAGACTATCAATTTATTGGAGGTCAACTATGTAAGTTGGGATTATATATTATTCTTAGAATGCTTGTACTTGACCATAAAATACATGAAATCTTTTGGGAGTATCACTGTGGAGTTGTGGGAGGTCGTAATGGAGGGAAGGTGACTGCAGAGAAAGTACTTCAACCAATATTATGGTGGTCGACTATTTTTAAATATGCTAAAGACTATGCGAGATCATGTGATTTCTAATAGTGAGTTAGTAATCCCTCGCACAGGGATGAGTTACCCTTACACCTTGCTCGTGTAGTACAAGACTTTGAGAAGCAAACTATTGAGTTCATAGGACCTATGAATCCACCAACTAAAGATTCAAAGGAAAGATAAATGGTTACAACAATTGATTATTTGACTTGGTGGGATGAAATAGAACCTGTTAGGGATTTTTCTATAGACATAGCAACAAGTTTCATTTCTTAGAACATTGTTACTCGAATTGGTAGTCCCAGAAGATTAACAAGTGATCAAGGTGATCATTTCCTCAATGATACAATTGTCACCCTCACTAGAGAATTTCTGATTCAAAATCATAAGAGAAACCCATATCATCTACAAGCCAATGGTATAGTGGAATCATTCAATAAGATTTTGGAGAAGGATTCGACTATTGCGAAAATCAAGGTGACTAGGATGATATATTTCCATTTGTTATTTGGGAATATAGAACAACTATAAAGAGGTTACATGAGTTTACACCTTTTCAATTGGTTTATAGGAAAGAAGTCATAGTACCAATTGAGTTCATCACACCAAGACTATACATTGCACAAGTTACTCAGATGACAAATGACGAGTCTGTTATGAACCGGGTTGTGAAATTGGAGGAAGTTAAAGAAGACATATTTTTAGTGGATTTTCATTACACTCTAGAGAAGGCTAGATAGAAAGCTTGGCATAAAAGACACATTAAGACAAAGACTTTCTTACAATAAGACTGATCATTGATCTATTAATGTAGTTATCAAAAGCATTGAATATGGGTGATATTTCAATGTCCTCTGATAATTCAATATCATAAGCATTTGAAACAAATTTTATGAGGATCTTACAAGGTCCTCTCTTTTTCATCTTCATCTTGTTATACATCCCTTTCAGAAATATTTCTTTCCTCAGGTGTGCTAAATCTTGATCTCCAATCTCAAAATTAACTTCTCTTATTTTCTGATCTATTCAGCTCTTGTATTTTTGGATTTTATCGTGTAGTTGTCCCTTGATATGATCGTGCAAATTCTACATTTCTACAACAAAATCCTTCGTTGTTGCAATTGAAAATTCATCTCGTCCCAAATCTCTCAACTCCAATTGAAAATTCATCTCGTCCCAAATATCTCAACTCTGGAATTCCTCTTGGATTCATTCCATATACTATCTCGGATAGGATTTTACCATTACTCCTATTCGATGAGTCATTATACACAAACTCTTCTCGGGGCAGTATTTGATCCCATTGACTGTTATGTTTTATGAACAAACTTCTCAAAAAATTCTCTAATCTTTGATTCACTACCTAATTTTGTCTGTCTTCCTAAGGATGATATGATGAATTGAAAGACAAAATCATCCCTACCTTCCTCCATAAAGTCCTCCAAAAGTGTCCCACAAATTTGGTATGACTATACTTCTCAGAAACCCATGCAATATCGCAGTATCCTTGAAAAACAAATTTTCTATATGGGTAGCATCACTAGTTTTCTGACATTGTATGAAATGTGTCATCTTTGAAAATATGTCAAGTGCCACAAATATTGAATGACTTTCCCTCTCAGTTCTTGGAAATCCCAGAAAAAAATCCATACTTATAGCATCCCATGACCTATATGGAATAGGAAATGGTTGATACAATCGTGTGTTTTGTTGCTTTCTTTTTTCATATTGGAAGATTCTTCATCTGTCTACAAATTTCTTCACATTGGACTTCATACCTAACCAATGGTATGAAGAACTCAACCGCGGATATGTTTTATCATGGCCAAAGTGTCTAGCGAATCCTCCACTACGTTTCTCCTTTAGAAAATGATCTCTCATAGAGCATTTCGAGATACAGAAGAAACCTCCCTTCAATAACAATCCATCTTGGATTAAACACTCCATCGATTGATTTTTTCCCCTTAGCAAAGGGTTCTCTCATGCTTCATAAGATTCCTTAAAATTCAGATCCTCCACATCTCCTTGAGGTGTTCAAATCCCAAAGTCTTCACCTAGAATTCCTGCAAGATCAAACATCTCCTTCTCAAAGAATATGCAACTTTGTTAGTGCTTCCACTGATATTTTTAATAACAAAAGTAAAATTCTGCATGAATTCTACCCATTTGGCATATCTTCGATTCAATTTCTCTTGTCTGGTTATAAACTATAAAGGTTGATTATCAATATACAAAATTAACTCCTTCGGGATAATATAATGTCTCTACTTTTTCAAGGCTTGTATTACAACATAAAATTTCTTCTCATATGTCGAATACTTCCTCTTAATATCATTCATCTTCTCACTGAAATAAGCAATAGGATTATTGTATTGACTTAAAACTTCGCCAATGGCTACTCCACTTGCATCACATTTGACCTGAAAGGTCTTCTTAAAATATGGTAGAACTAAAATAAGTTTTTCTCTTATCTTTTCTTTCAACACTTTAAATCCCTTCTTAGCCTCTTTTGTCCAATTAAAAGATCTATGTTCCTTTTTTATGGTGTCAAGTATGGGTGCACAAATATTGTTGAAATTCCTGATGAATTTCCTATAAAAACTTGTCAATCCATGAAAACTTCTT
>CBVK0100804326.1:0-15262 GCA_900067695.1 Picea abies
ATGACATTGAGGGTAGTTCTCAAGAAAAGAGGGTTGAGTTGTCATGTTCAGAGGATTGGTCTTCATTCATGTATGATTTAGATTTTTGGTAGCCTAAAGATGATATGGTCATACATTCATTCCATACAATTGAGGATAAATTTTAACAATATACTCATGATGACTTTCAGTCGTCCCTTGAGAGTTGTGATTCATATCCTTTTGGGGATTCGAATTTGTTCTATGAATATTTTCAACCACCTTCATGCTCAAATTTTGGTGGAAACCAGGTCATGGCCAGCCTATAACAATCAGAGGCCCACACTTCAAAACGGATTTGTGTGCATCTTGGGGATTTTTCAGGGATTTGTAGATGAATTGGCAATGATTTTCTTTATCCAGACATGAGGTTGTCCCTTACCTCTTATCTTCCTCTTTGGGAAGCCATGGGATTTTCTTATGATATCTCATTTACTCTCAGTCTTCAAAAAGAAATGGTCATGTTAACGAGGAAGAAGATGAGCCATCATATATACATGGTATCCCTCTTAAACGATGGGTGGATCAGTCTTGTGGCCATTATTTCTAGTAGGATTTTCTCCCTCCCACCCACCTCCATCAATTGCTTTCTATGATTGATTATATGGTTTTTCATATTCATGATTATTATGTGCCTAAATTATCTTTGATATATTTTATAATTAAGAACATGGGAAAGCACTTGGGTGAGATTCTTAGCAGGTGGTTGCACTAGTTATATGATTCCACCTAACATCACATGGCACTTGACCTCTTCGGGCCACGGGCCCTAGGTAAGTAGGTAGGTCATTTTCATTTTCTTTCTCATGATAGTTTAGTTGCATCTACTTATATTTGCATGTCATATCTCATTTTTCATTTTTCTCTACTTTCATTATTTCAATCTTTTTATGATCATTTGTTTTCATCATATTACATGTTAATTTAGAAAAATTTTAAAAATGCAAATTTTTCTTTTAAAGACTAGTTGAAATTTTGAATTTTTTATCATATGGACAAAGGGTGAGTAAGCCACCCTCGATTTCCACAGATTGTTTGTTTTAGTGTTTCTAGGAACAGGTGTTACCATGATATGTTGAGGTTCTCATGTACTCTACGGTGAGTACATGTCCCCAAGTAAGCGCCAGATGTTATCCCTCTTTCCTAGGGATAACTGAGATAAGGCCCTCAGGTCACAGACATGGAGTAGGCAGGGGCCCCTATCATACCACACATCACCATATGATTCGATGGAAACAACATCCACCACACTGAGCTTAGCCTGCAAAGGATAGCATGTCTTGCTTCATGAGGTAAAAAGTATGTTGTCATGGTAAGTGTCATTTTAATGTTTGGAGCATTTGAACATGTTGTTAAGGATCCTTTCTTAATTTTGAAAACATTTGTTTGGAAATTATGTTTTTTCCCTATTTCACCTTGGTGAGTGTCATGATTTCCTAGTAAGTGGCCACCCTCTGGGAAAGTTTTTCTACTAGGGGGTCTTCTTGAAGGTTCATCGTACCATTCTCATTCATACTTTCCACCTTCCACCACTTCTTCCCCTTCCTTTCCCCATCTTTTAGTTTTTTGGGCTTATTGACCCAAGAAGGGCATGTACCTCATTTCATGGGAAGAAGGGGCCACTAGGCTCAGAGGTGCCCTAGCAAAAATGTCATGCAACAAAATCTCTCCCTGGGATCCTGAGAGCAATTAAACGCTTCTCAAAAAAGTGAGGGGGGCATAAAATAAATAACTAATTAATCAATAACAATTTCCAAGGTAGAGCGTTCGTGGGCTATGAATTTCCTTTTAGTGCCCCTTATTGTCTTCAACTTGGAAAGGCATGAGAACCAAGGTAGATCATATGTGGGATATGCATTTCCTTTTCAGTGCTTCTTATTGTCTTAAACTTAGTGGCACATGCAAAATAAATGGCTAATAAAGGGCTTGGAAAATATTCTTTAAAAACAAAAAGAGGAAAAGGATGTTGCTAGCCCTCAACAAAGGTGCCCATAAATGATACAATACAAGCCCTTGTACATCATGAAACCCCATACCTAGAAGTCTAACCCCATACACCTCAAATTCACTACATGACCTAGAAAGGATTCTCCTTGGGAACATCCCCTACTTGAGGAATTGGTTCACCCAATAAGGCATTATGGCACCCTTCCCATATCTAAATTTGGCAAATTGTATAAGGTCTTTGAGAATATGTTTATTTTGAAATGGGGGGATTTGATGCACATGTTTGGGTGGTTATTTTAATATATATGGATTACTTGGCATGATATTGTGACTTGTGGACCCTTGGAGGGCATACTTGTTTGTCTTTGCAGGTCCTTTACAGGTGAAAGTTTGATCATGGAGGCACAAGGTTGCTTGGACCTTCATTGGGGCATGAAGCCCATAGGTTGGATGATGTTCCCCCTCTCTTTGGACACATGGGAGAGGGAATTTTTCTTTTGGAAGCACTTGGATACCATGAGATGACTATGTTCCATCTCATTTTACCCCAATGATGGCCTTGGGAGGCTCAAAACGTCACATTCTACACCCTAGATGTCACATAAAGGCTAGGGTTTGATGTGGTTTCTCATCATTGATGATGATGTGACTTGGTTGATGGAGAGAGAGAAACTTGGAACATTCTATAGCACTTGGTTGCATGATTTATGGCCTTTGGAGGCCCAACAATTTTTATCTTAAGCCAAAATGTCTCTCCTAGAAGCCCTATGTCACCCTTTAGGGCATGACGTCACCCCTAAAAGGGGATTTTCTTTCTACAAATTTGAATTTTAATATGTAAAGGGACAAATAGGGAGGTCAACATCTCTAATTTGATGTTAATTTTCAAAACGTGGACAAAAGGGTTATAGGTGACCTCATATAAATAGAGGTCACCCCTTTGTCATTTTAATCATAACTCACGTGAGAATTACATATTGTATGGCTGAAATTTTTGCCCTACTTGGGAATTTTTCTCTATATCTCTCTTGAATCTCTCTTGTGGATTCTAGTACTTGTCTTTTGGTAAAGGAAGATAAGGCACTATCTCTTGGATGCTTTTTCTTGGTAATTTTGGTGGAATATGCTTGATAAGAAGGGGTTTCTTCATGTGTTTTCTTGGAATTGGTAAGGAATGTATGCATTAAATTTATTTCTCTTCTTGTTTCAAGATAAATTTATCTAAACCCTTGGATGAGTATAAATGAATACACCCTCCATCAATTCTACTTTGTTATCATTGAATAAGCTACTTTGCAAAGGTTGCTAGGAGAAGTAAAAAGGCTTACACTCTCCTAGATTTACCTTACTAGTTTTGTTTTCTCTAGGGAGTAAAAAGGATTACAACCCTAGATAATTAACACAACTATATCTTACAAAAGAGACACCATAACGCAATTGATTTGCAACTAATCTAATTTTCATTGGAGATATAAAATAATTACATTGGTATGTGTGAAATTTTGAGATATTGCAATTGTCTAAGTTTGAATTTATTCTATATGTTATAAGCTTTCTTATGCCCTAGGGATGCCTTAATTAGCCTAGTAATTCTCTTTGTTGTTAAAAATTAATGCTATAGACTTTAGGGTTGTAGCGAACTCATCTTCTCTCAATCTTTGCTAACTAATCTATTGAATTTTTATATAAGATTTTATATGAGATAGATTGATTATTACAGTGATGAATGTGCCATATATAGAGAACATATGGTGACCATCCATGAAAGGATGCATCGCTTTGGATAATAATAATGGCTATTTATTATTGTTATTATTATTATTGTTTATTATATATATTAGTAATATTATTTAATAATTAGTAATTATATTATTAGTTATTAATCTAGGAGAATGTCTTCCTGATGTTTCCCAAACATCAACACTCCCTCTCAACGAGGGAGACATTCTACATCATGCCAATATTGTATCTAAAGTATACAAACTTCACCCTAGAATCATGACACGTGTCTATCAGTCTTGGGAGATGTCTCTCTCCCACCTAAACCGAGGGGAAACTCCCTCTTCAGCTCTCCCTTTGATCCAAATAACTCTCTTTGAGATCAGGATCACTCTGGGTCCACATGAGATAACATCTATCATATTGAGTCTTTATCATTCCTAGTCAAATCAACATTACTAAGGACAAAGAACACACCAGGGTCATTCACCACAGGTACATCCCTTTGAGTGAATGTCATCTTGATGCTATCTGACATGTGGAAAGAACCTCAAGCACCTCGAGTGCATATCACTCCTTATCATGATAAGGGAAGGACTACACCCAAGCCCATTTACCACAAGTACACCCTTGGATACATGTATCCTATCTCCCTTGGTCTACAGACCAATCTAAGAGAAGGTATGCCCAATGCTTATTATGGCCATTCACCATAGGCACACCCCTATGTTTGAATGTATTTCTGATGTTTCCACACACTGGAGGAACACTAGCACCTTGAGTCTTCTATCCTTTGAAGACTATGTCTGGGCCATTCACCACAGGTATACCCCTATGAGTGAATTTCTTCCTAATGTTGCCTCCTAGAGAACCATCAACACCTTGAGTCTTTTGTCCTTCGAAGACTACGCCAGGGCCATTCTCCACTAGTCAAATCACCATGACCAATCAAGACTACGCCAGGGCCATTCTCCACTAGTCAAATCACCATGACCAATCCCGATAGAATCTCTACCCAATGTTCAAAAATCAACACTCCTTCTTAGCTAGGGAGATATTCACCTTGAATTCCTTTGCTTGAAAATTTTTCCATCCCAATATTGAATGAACATGCTATGTTAATGTATCCATCCACTTCATGCTCCATTCTAAAACTGTGTGGAAAGTATCCTTCATCAGCATCATGGAAAGGATCTAGTCACCTACTAGCCAAATACCCTATGGAGATATGGTTAGGTACCCCTTGACCGAATTAAAAAAAGAAACTAGTCCTTGGGTTACCATTCAACCAAGTCATCACTTGGGAATATAATGGAGAAACCATGGGATTCAACCAAGTCATCACTTGGGAATATAATGGAGAAACCATGGGATAATTACCATCCCCACATGTCGTCACATGTTATTGAATGTTAAACCACCTTCCCAATGCTATAAGGCACTTACTCAACCCACTTAGCCAAGTAACCCTTGGAAATATGGTTAGGTAATTGTTGAATGAGGGAGTTATTTGGGCCTTGATGCTAACTAGGCCATTTTCCCTAGCCACATTACATGGCCCCTAGTCAATAATCTTGACCTATTAAAAAATTTGACCTAGGGAGAAATACTTTCCCTTGATGCTACAACATTAACACTCCCTCTCACCGAGGGAGGCATTCTCCTTGATGCTACAACATTAACACTCCCTCTCACCGAGGGAGGCATTCTCAACCACTCCAATCTTGTCCCTGAAGTATACAAACTTCGCCCTGGGAAAAGGATTAATGAGAATCTCAACAACCTTCTCGTTTGTAGAAATTTATTGGTGCTTCATTGCTCCCTTCTGTACCATATCATAGATGTATTGGTACTTTATCTCTATGTTCTTTGAATTGACATGAAAAATTGGATTTTCCAAAAGATTCACATAACTTGTATTGTCATGGTGTATCATGGTCAGTTCCTGCGCCTAATCAAACAATCCTGTGAGAAAATTTTGAAGCCACACTATTTCACAACTTGCTAAATTGGTTGCAATATACTCAGCTTTTGTAGTGATAAGTGTGACACATGTTTGCTTCCTGCTTATCCAAGAGACCATGGTAGAACCCAAATTGAATCAACAACTTGATGTACTCTTTCTGTCATCTACACTCCCTGGCCAATTGGAATATGTATATCCCTGCAGCTTTACATCATCGTTTGAAACATATTTCAAACCATAACTAACTATGCCACCCATATATCTTAATACATGCTTTGTTGTAATCTAATGTTCATATTTTGGTTCAACCTGGAACTGGCTTAGAGTGTTTACTGCAAAGAAAATATCCAGCATGGCATTACCAAATTACATCAATGATCCGCTCAACTATTTGTACATAAAAGGATCCACCAAATATGACTTAGAGTCTCTCAGTTTCTTCAGGTTCATCACCATGGGAGTGGTCATGGACTTGCAATCCATAATCCCAAATCTCTGAAGGATCGTGATAACATACTTCCCTTGACCAAGGAAGATCTCGCCTTGCTTCTTCCATACTTATAATCCCAAATAGTAATTAATTAAACCAAGGTCATTCATTTCGAACTCAGAGGTCAATTCCCTTTTACATTGATCAATGAGATTCTTTACCCCTAGCAAATGGAGCATATGTCTCCTCATAGTCCACTCCCTCTTTCTAGGAGAACCCTGGTCCAATACGGATACTGCCACACCAACCATGCTTTTGTTCCCTATGTATTTGAAGTATATCCACTCTAAATGAGAATAAATACAAGGTGAACCACCATTCCAATGAAAACGATGAATGTGGGTAATATGGAATCACGTTGTTTCTTAGTTTCCCTGAATGTAAAGGGAGTAAGGCTCAACACAGTGACATCAGATAGACTAGTTGATTCCATTATCATCCTCCCATTCGTAAGAGCACAAAGAAATTCAAATATACAAATTCAATTCACAAGAACTCGACTATCTTAGATGTGCTAATAATTCTCAACTAGGTCAAGAATACTCATTCCTATGTGCAAGCAATCCACAACATTCTCATTCTCCAAGGCAAGTGACATAGAAGTAATGCATGCCTTTAGAAATTGAACTCAAGTTCACCAACTATCATGCAAATAGTTCTTATCAAGTCGAATATCCCCATGTTGTTGCCATATGTCAAAACTTCTTTGTGGTATCACCTAAAAAATGTACTTTCCACGGTGATCTGGCCAGCAAAATGTGTCAAGTTGAAATTTTCTTAAGTCGGCTCGTACCACCAGTGGATCCACTACTGCAAAGGTGGTCAACACCACTAATATTGCATATATCATTGCTCAATCAATGATCGATGTAACCTCCAGCGACAATCTTTAAGAATCCATAACTACTTAAGAGGATGAATCAATCAAGACCTCAGTTGACCCAATCAACAAATGTCTCAAGGATTTATTTGATGCTCAGTCGATTGTTCCAAACAGTGTGTAAACCAACCAAATTCAATAAGCATGAAGCTCTAGATTACTGCAAGAAATCTCAGTATTTTCATTACATTGGGTTCACAAGGGACAATTTTTACCATTCAACCCACATGAACCAAAGTCATGTCGATCTTCAACGAATAACTACGTATAGGAATCATGGTAGGACACACATAGTATTGTAGTCTTCACATAATTCGATCCTCAAGTAAACTCGTGCTAATATGTAAGTCTTTAAAATGTCACAGAAGTCAACCTCCAGTTAAATTGTCAATGTTGTGTATGAAAACAAGGTATTCATGGAAGGAACACTAGCTCAACCTCCTTCTCAACATAGAGAACTCCATCTTTCAATTGTACCCAATTGATATTCCAATCTAGCACATGATCCATCTTTGGAGGTATTGCTCCACACAACAATATCAAATATTTTCCACAAGCTAGGGTACAATACCCAACACATCACAAAGATAGGATCATTTTTTCTCATAAAATTCATTCTCTTTTATATTGAATTAATTCACACTTTTGGAACAACCTTTGATCATGAACTAAATAGCTCTGGAAAGCGAAAGAAATCTCTTCATTTTCATGGGCCCTCTTGTGAGGGAGTCAAGCCCAGTCTCACTCTGATACCATGATTAATTTTTAGATAAGATGATATATGAGATATATTTATTATTACAATGATGAATGTGCCATATATAGAGAAAATATGGTGACCATCCATGAAAGGATGTGTCCCTTTGGATAATAATAATAACTATTTTTTATTATTATTATTTATTATATATATATTAGTAATATTATTTAATAATTAATAATTATATTATTAATTGTTAATCTAGAAGAATGTCTTCCTAGTAATTCTCTTTGTTGTTACAAATTAATACTACAGTCATTAGGGTTGTAGCGAAATCATCTTCTCTCAATCTTTTCTAACTAATCTACCACTGAAATTCACTTGTAAACCTTGGTTATTGTTCTATTGGTTGTTGGTTAATTGTTGAGTGGTTTACTTGCTGATTTTTGTGGCTATATCTTATTGTTGTATCAATTGTTTGATACAGCCACTTGACCGTTATAATATCTTGTTGATAACACTTGATAAATAGCCCTTAATTCCACCAAAGTCTTGTTTTAAACATAGCAAGTTTGACTAGTCATAACTAGCTTTATTTCTGATATCTTGTACTAGATTTTGGATGAATAAATTTGTAGCTATTGATATATTTTATTTCTGATACAAATATTTCCATATTTCTGCAATTTGGTATATCAAGGATTCTTTCTTGATCCCCATTGGTTTAAGGCATGTATATATATCATTTGTCTTGTTCTGGGTAGGGAAAACATTGTTTTGCAGGTACATAATGCTTTGAAACCATTCTCCATCAACAAGAATCAATATCAATCCTTATTCCTTCTCCAATATTGACCTATAAGGGTGTTCATTGATCATCATCTCACTTTCCATCTCAATCCCCCTAGGGTCACCAAGATTCCCAACTTGTGGTGATTTCATCATCACTAAATAGAGGGGAGTGTCTATATAAGGTGACAGTGGGTAGGTACTCCCATAATTATCACACTTATGTGGATTGAGTTGGGATTTTCCCAATCTACCTATTGTGCGATAACATTTTGGTGTCGTTCTCAGGGAGGATTTTGAATCCTCTTTCGATCCCTAACGAAACTTTGGCAAGTTATTCCAAAAGTCTTTCCCTTAGATTTCTTGGCGACTCGATTTGAGGAAAGACCCCTTTTAGGATTTGATAAACTTCATATAATCTTATCTGGCAACTCCATTTAGGGAAGAGGCCCTCTCCATTTTTTATGATCCTTGAGCTCATCTGAAATAAGATACAAAGACTCCATTTGTGGTTGAGTTTATTTACTCATAATGAAGGATGGTTTTTTGGATATGGCTTGGAATTTATCCTTCCCTCGATCTCGAGGATGTTCTATGATTCCTATACAAGTTTCCCCTGGAGTATCTCAAAAATATCTTGAATTACAATGATAATCCTTCTTGTGTTGTCTCACATGTCCTATCACTTGTGAAATATAAATCCATACTCGAAAGAAGACATGAATACCTTTTGGTGGTATCAATTTTACACTCAGTGGGAATTAAACATCAGGGATGGATAAGTAACTCTTGTATACCAAAGAGTATCACTTCTCTCAAGAATTTTGTTGACGAATTTCTGAAACATTGTGGTCCAAGATTTCATAGATTTGAAGATACTTATCAAGAACTCTGACATCTCTACAAAAGGAGGGACGGTTAGGCACTTTTGAAACTAATACAAATATTGATTATAATGATGCTTCCCTGGAAGAAAAATGCAACAACAACCTCAAAGAATGCTTGGCGAAAGAAGTATTTGAAGCACGGATCTTGGAGGAGGAGGAAAACTCCAAGTAAGTGTAGGATCTTGACAAGACATTACCCGCCAAAGAGCAAGCCCACAATGATGAGGTGAACAACAGTTACCTTTTTGGTCCTTTCAGGAACAGTCGGATAAAGAACTTTGCATTGAGGATTAAGCCCCTTGTGATGAAGAGGCACTTGAGGGGCATGTCCATGAAGAAAGATGCCATGAAGAAAAAGAAGATTCTCGATGAAGTGCAACATGCTGAGAATCAATATGAGACATCAATATCCATTCTTCTGCTTCATGAATATGAAGTTGTTCATCCTTTCTTTCCTCCAGCACATATTAATCCAAATGATGTAGATGAATTTGTGTAGGACCTCTTCGACATGGTTGATCAACACATTTATTATTTCATACAAGTTGGGAGATGTAGATGGGATGTGGGTTGCTTCATTTTTTATAGAGATCCCATTTACGACATTGAGGGTAGTTCTCAATAAAAGAGGGTTGAGTTGTCATCTTTGGAGGACTGGTCTTCATGTGTTTATGATTCAGATGCTTGGCATCTTGATGATGATATGGTTGTATATTTATTCTATCCACTTGAGGATGAATTTTCACAATATACTCATGATGAATTCCATTCATCCATTGCGAGTTGCGATTCATATACCTTTGGGGATTCAGATTTGTTCTATGAATATTTCCAACCACCTTCGTGCTGAAATTTTGATGGAAACCAAGTCATGTCTAGCCCAAAATAGTTAGAAGCTCACACTATAGAATGGAAGTATTTTCATCTTGGGGATTTTTGCAGCAATTTGCAGATGAAGAGGCAACGATTTTCTTTTTCCGGACATGAGGTTTTTCCTTACCTGTTATCTTCATCTTTGGGAAGCAATGTGATTTTATTCCGATCTCTCATTTCCTCTCAGTCTTTAGGAAGCAGTGGTCATGTTAACAAGGAAGAATATGAGCCATCATATATACATGGTATCCCACTTCAACGATGGGTGGATCAAGCTTGTGGCCATTATTTCCAGTAGGATTTTCTCCCTCCCACCCACTTCCATCAGTTTCTTTATATGATTGATTATATGCTCATTCATATTCATGATTATTATATGACTAACTTATATTTGATATATTTTATAATCAAGCAAAGGGGAAATAACTTGGGTGAGATGTTGAGTAGGTGGTTGCACTGGTTGTATGATTTCACCTAACATCACATAGCACTTGACCTCTTCGGTCCACGGGCCCCAGATAAGTAGGTAGGTCATTTTATTTCGCTTGCATTTTGAATTTTATTGCTCATGATAATTTAGTTGCATCTACTTATATTTGCATCTCATATCTCATTTTTCATTTTGCTCTACTTGAATTATTGCATTATTTTTATGATCACTTGTTTTCATCATATTACTGTTGAGGGGTCCTAAATCCCTTTAACTCAACAGTAGGAACCAAACCCACCATGGTGGCCCAATTAGACTATGTTGCGTTTGATGGTGGAATGGTTCTCCAGATCTTTCAATCCAGCCCATTTATCAATGGGCTTTATGTAGTGATTGATAGGATATCTTCTTATGAAAGTTCCTCTTTCAGTTTAAACATTCGTTTTTGTCTTTTCTTTTATTAGATAGGTCTGATTAAAATATGTGTGCTAGTATAAATCAGCTGGTAAAAGGGGGGATCTTAACTACTAAAGAAGGATGAGTTTGGGATAACCCTTGTGCTCAAGCATGTAGGCAAAGTTGTTCACACTTGTGACAATCCTAGTACTAATGCATTAACTTATTGGTATTTCAATTATTGATTGAGATACAATTATCAAAATAAAAACACACATGCAATAAAATGATGGAAAGAAAAATAATTTCCTTAGCTCTAGCATTAATCTCACATTAACACAACAATTTGCTTTCATCATTAGAGACAATAACTACAAAAATATTGCAACAACTAACTTATCAATCAATTCAGAAACTCTTACTCATTACAACATCCATTCATGAAATAAAGTTAGAAGTAACTCCTCCTCAAATCCAATCACACAACGCCTTTGATGAAAAATAGAAGTTTGTCTTCGGTCTTAAATGAGACTTCTCAATAGTTCTTTACAATTCCAAAAATGAAGGTCTTAGCCAAAACCATCGACCCCTTAGTAAAAGGTCAATCCTCTTATTTATAATGAATCATTAACTAAAAATAGCTACTACGAGTGCAAGCTAAGTAAAACAAAATATCGCCACATGGCACTTTCATCTCTCAGGCTTCTAAGAATCATCAAATAGTTTTACTGAAGTGAATGAATCTTCTCATATCTAAGAATCATCAAATAGTTTTACTGAAGTGAATGAATCTTCTCATACTCCGACTATTTGACGAAGATTTCCTTGCATGTGTTGGCATACGAGAAGATGTGTTGGTACATCAGGGCTGAAAGAATTTCTTTCACTTCTATTGTTTGTGCTCGGTACTTGACTATTTTGACACTTAACTGTTGCAGAACTGCTTGAGCCTTAATCAGAAACTCCATGAATTATTGTACTTGAACTGGTGCCATGCTCGCCACCTTTTCTATCTCTATTGTCCATGTCGAGTCTTGTTCAACATGTTTCTTGACTATGTCATGCATGTTGGGTATGTGTTATATTCTTAGATAGGTCTGATTAAAATTGTAGCGCCCCCGAGAAAATTTTTTGGGGCCGACATATTTTCACCGGTTTCGGGCCGACATATTGCCGACATATTACTGAATATCAGTTTGCAGTAGATACTGTACAAGGTTAGAATTTACAATGCAGGTCGACAAATTCCTCGGGTGAGACGAATTATGGGAGGTCGATGTCTTTCATCTCCTGATTAATCTTTTCCCAGCTCTTTTAGCAATTGGCCCATTTCTCTTGAGTCTCCCGTTGAGGTTCTTGGGCCATTTTCACCCAATATTCAGCCACTTTCCTAATCAAATCTATGTTGTTGTCCCTCAGCACCTGAATGTTGTGCTCTTCGGCGTCTTGACCCTTTTGAACCACGTTGATGTAATCAATCCTTTCTACTTCTTGGTGAGCTTTCTCATACCACATTTCTATGTCCTTGCAGGTTGCTAGTGCCATAAGGGTGTCTTCTTGGAAATCAGCTATACCTGTAGTGAAAATGTGTCGTTCATTCGTGAATTTGTCATAGGCATCTTGAAACTCACTTCTCAAAAACACCGTGGCCTGTGTGGAGTCCTGATAGTATTTTTCCAAATGGTGCAGACGCTCCAACTCCTTAAGTGCAGCGGCCGGCTCCTTTTCATCTCTTCTTTCTCTATCCAAGGTGGCATCTGTGATAGCCATCCCTGCACCGATAAGCTTAGATGTCTTGGCATGTTATGTGTTGAGAATATTTTCCTCTATGGTGATGAGAATCAAACTATCCAATGTAAACCTCCTCTTCTTAGTGGTTCTCTTCATGATGTATTTTCTCTTTCGGTCATAGGCAATCTCTTATATATCGGCGAACTCATCAATAGATTTGAGGATTTTTTGCTCTCCCCAAGTTAGAGTATTTCCTAGGCTCTCAACTATGTGTATCTATTCTAGGATGGGTTCCTGAACTTCTTCCATATGTCTTGATGGCTCTACTTTCGTTTGTTTCTCATCGGTTAGTAAGGTATTGACCAAAATTGAAGAACTAGGGGTAGGTTCAGTACTTACTTGGTAATTGGATGTCGAAATGTTGATTTCTTGTTGTGGAATTTCCTCTTTTTGGCCGCTTTATCCTAGTTCATCCCTCGATTTGTCCATTAGGGTTCCCGGCAAGTTGAGTAGCTCAATGTCTAAGGCACTTTTGACCTCATGATCACTCTATGGAAGGCTTTGAATTAGAGCATCGGGACCTTGGGTAAATGCTCTCTCAAGATATTTTTCCTCTGTAATCAACACTTGAGTCACTAGGGACACCTCCGAACTCTCCTCATCATCATAGATGGTTATTAAGTCGAACAAGGGATTTGATACACTTGTCCTTCCTAGTGTCCTTGCTATCTGAGGCTGGGTTGAAATTCCCCTTGGTGATCTAATCTGTGGTGGTGGAACTTCAGGGTTTTTTGGCCTGATGATTTCTTCAAGTTGTATTGGCTCTAGGCCACTTGGATCTCCTCTACTTTTGATTGGGTCATCAGCAGGACTCCTTGACATCTCTACCAAATCAGGGTCATTTTGAAACTAATAAATGATTCTTTGTACCTCTTCTAGCAAGAGAAATCCCCTTCTATGTGCCTTTGTAGTCTCTATCGCTCTGATTTTTTCCCTGGATCTGAGGGCCTCTTGAGTCGAATGCTCTATTGTCTCCATATGTTCATCCATGCTCATGGCCTTGAACCTGGTCATATTTGGGTTGGCCATCCTCTGTACTACCTCTTCCGAGTCATGAGTGCACTCTGTGAAAATTTCATCCTCAAATTTATCATGAGTGTATGGCCAATAGGATGATACATGTGAAGCATGTTAGATGACCAGGCCTTTAGGGTCGTTCTTGCGGAATCGGCCTGTCGGGAACCTGAATTCAAGTTGGCCCAGACCTTTCTGTTTGTCTTGAGAAGTTTCCTTTACCAGATAAAACCCCACATGGAAATCGTAGGGTATGAAAGCCCACTTCTTGTCCTTGACTAGTGTAGCGTTATAGCCCTATGGGATAGTTTGATAGCAGATTTCTCCGACAATGAGTCGGTATGGGAAGTGAGCAGGTAGGAGATGTGGTGCTCTGGTGGCCCCAAACACCCTGATATAGGTTGAGCGTTCATCTAAATAACAGTGGCCTACCTTCGCTACCATTTTCTTGGTTGTTGCGGATAATCTCGGGCATTCCTTTTTAAATATAATAAAATGAATATGAGAGATGAATTCATCGCAAATGAGTGTGTAGGATTTTTTATACCCATTATCCCATAGTATGATGAAATAAACATGGACCGGGAGCTCCACAATATGCCATCTCAAATTCATTCTAGCGAAGAAATTTCTCGCATAGATGACATTGAGCATGTACGAGGCCATGTGGAAAGTGGGTGTTTCCCCTTCTTTCGGCGTCTGAGTCTATTGTACACAGATGCTCATTTTTTTGGAAATTATCGCTCCCCAGTTGAAGTTGCTTCTGTAGATCGCCACTGTGTATGCCAAGGGCATCCATGCTTCTAAAAAATTGGAGCAGTCCTTCTCTCCATATAGTCGGCGAATGAGACCCATCAAATAGATGTATGGCTCCCTCAAGTTAACCATCCCATACCATCCAAAATAGATGTATGGCTCCCTCAAGTTAACCATCCCATACCATCCATTGCTTCGGTTGGTAAAATTTTTGTCCTCCTTCCACCATAATTCCATCAATTGGCTGGTGTCGTGGAATTCGTAGAACTTTACCATGAAGTCTGTGTTTATCCACTCCTCTGGGTCTCTGAGTTTGTAGTACTTCTGGACTTTTGTTGGGAGGAAAACTCCGACACACCCGCCATTCTCATCATTGATCAAGAACTTATGCATGTTTGTGTGGTCGATTAGCCATTTCAAAAATTATATGCAAGGGAAAATCGGGGTTCTACTAGCTACCATGTGCAAATATGATCGTTAGATGTTTGGGAACACCTGGTCATCGAGCGCCCTTACATCTGGGTTGTTATGTGGGATATACTCTGGGTACTCCTCTTGGTTGATTCTGTTGAAAAGGTCCCCCCACTGTGGGAGCATTACTTTGGA
>CBVK0100804330.1:0-16537 GCA_900067695.1 Picea abies
TCACCTAGGGAAAAAGCTATATAGGCTGAAATAGGGAGGAAGAGGACTGTAGCACAAATGAGGGCAGCCAACCCCACTTTTGATTATTAGGGCTCTCCATCTATTCATTCTATTGGTGTTAGAGACCCCTTTCATTATGTTCCTCCTCCCCTTGAAAGTGAAAGTACTATGCATCAGCCTAAAAGTAAAAAGAGGAATACCATCCAAAGGTATTTCACACTTCCCCCCACTTCTGGTTCTGACAATGCCAATGTTTCTCAAGTTCAACCCACTCAATTTCAACCCACTTTAGATGACCATTGGAAGAAACAATATAGAGAGATTGCTTATGAGTACATAGCTAGATGGTGGTATCATGCTGATATCCCCTTCAATGCTGCTCGCTCACCATATTACCAACCTATGTGGGATGCCATTATTGCTTGTTTGAAGGGCTTCAAAGGCCCTAGTATGCATGATTCGAGGGGATCTCTTTTGCACAAAGAGGTCACATCCATTGAAGAATACTTGACAGATTTCAAAGTATCATGTGCCAAAACAGGATGTACCATCATGTCAGATGGATGGAGTGATGGAAGGAACCGTACTATCATAAATTTCCTTGTCTCTTGCCCACAAGGAACCATGTTTTTGAGATTAGTTGATGCATCTGATAGGGTCAAAGATGCAAACTTGCTATTTGAGCTCTTAGTTGATAGGGTCAAAGATGCAAACTTGCTATTTGAGCTCTTAGATGAGGTTGTTATGGAGGTGGGGGTGGCCAATGTTGTTCAGGTCATCATAGATAATGCCTCTAACTATGTTCTTGTTGGGAAGATGTTAGAGGAGAAACACAAAACCATATTTTGGACCCCATGTGGTGCACATTGCATAGACCCCATGCTCGAGGACATTGGCAAACATGAATGGATCAAAAACACTATAGAGCATGCCAAAAGCATCACAAAGCACATCTACAACCACTCATGGGTTTTGAACCCGATGAGGAAAAACACAGAGAACAAGGAACTTCTTAGGCTTGCCATCACTAGATTTGCAACTCACTTCTTGACATTGCTATCTATGGCTTCCCAATCAAAGAACTTGCAAAAGATGTTTGCATCTGATGAATGGAATGCATCTCAGTGGGCCCCCAAACAAGATGGCAAAGACACCAAAAAGAATGTTAATGATCCCACTTTTTGGAAAAAAGCAGCAGAAATTGTGAAAATTGTCGAGCGACTTGTTACGGTGTTGTGGCTAGTGGATGGGGAAAAATTGGCCATGGGTTACATTTATGAGGCTATGGATCAGACAAAGGAGCAAATAAGGGCAACATACAAGGATAGAGTGACCAAGTTTGGGCCTATTTGGGAGATCATTGATCGTAGATGGAACAGTCAACTCCATTACCCTATACATGCAACTGGGTATTTCCTGAACCCAAGGTATCATTACAGAGCTGAGCTTGGGGAAGATTTGACTCGGGAGGTTAAAGATGGCTTGTATGAGTTCCTTGAATGCATGGTCCCTTCTGAGAGTGAGCAGTTGGAGATACACTGACAGATCTGTTCTTTCACTAGAGCCACAAGTACCTTCGGCAAGAACCTAGCAAAGATTGCAAGGGATGTGGATGAGCCAGGTAACAATTCCAAAGTTTAAAGTTCAATTGTTTAAAGTTTAAACTTTACATTTTATATACTTTATAATTTATTACTTCAAGGAACTAACTTGACTAACTATGTTTTTTGCAACATACTGGTGGGAGTCATTTGGCAGCCAATGTCCTCAATCGCAAAAGTTTGCAATTAGAGTGTTGAGTCAAACTTGTAGTGCTATCGGGTGTGAGCGCAATTGGTCTGTCTTTGAGAGGATTCACACAAAGAAGAGAAACCATTTAGAACAAAACGGTTAAATGATCTAGTCTTCGTGTAGTACAACCTTCGGCTAAGGCGCAACCAATTGTTGAACAAAAGACTTGATTCATATCCCATTATGTTGGGTGATGTTGATCCAACTTCAGATTTGGTAGTGGAGATTCACCCACCAGAGTTTGTTCCTGACTATGATTTGGAGGTGGATGAGGCAGGGCAGGTTCAGATGGATACAAATCCACTATTAGGGCCCCACGGTCCAATTCTAGAGTTAGACATGGCAAGCCCTAGTGGAACTGCAGGCAGGCATAGCCGTATACCTCGTCGTACTTGTACTACTACAAGTTTACAACTAGTGCAACTTTAGAGCCTATAGTCACAGATGTCTCTGATGATGATGAGTTTGAGGCCGAGTTTGAGTCTGAGTCAGAGACAGATGATGATGCTGAGGGCGAGGTTGCTCATGCCATTTCTACTTCTAGCAGTAGTGATGATTGATCGTTGATCAATGAGATAGTGACTTGTAGTCTTGATTCTTGTTAGTATGTTATTTGTTGTTGTAGAGGCCATTTAGAGCCTCCTTGATTATGTATTTATGTTCCAATCTCTAGATATGTATTGCACTTGGTGCCATTTTGATATATTCATGAGCATACCTTGGATATGTTGTCTCTAATTGTCTCTAATGCTTTGGAAACATGATTTAAAATCTTAAAAATATATATTTTTTGTTAAAATTTAAATATTTTATGTATTTTTTAAAAAACTAGTTCATTGAAACCGGTTTGACCGGTTCATTACCGGTTTCGGTTGGACCCTTGACCGGTTTTGGTTTTGGTTGGACCCTCGACCGGTTCCGGTTTTGGTTTTTAAAACTATGAGATTCACATGTAATCCCCCTTGATCTAAGATGCTTTGCCCTCAAAGCATGGGCAAGCAAGTATTGTTTTCGATAAAAGTGCTTGTCTCCCATGTGGATCCTTCACCTGGAAGTTGCCTCTATTAGAAAAAAAACATCGCATATTGCACATTATATAAAAGATGAACACCAAATGTATAGCGAAGAAATCCTTTGGGGAGTAAAACTCCACTGTAAACAAGATTGCTTTCATTACATGATTGCACGATTTTCATTACGAGTGTTTACAATGGGGATCATGGCCCCTATAAATAGTGATTAGCCATAGGCCAATTGTCGGGATTAAGTATGGTTCGCTAAGTCGCTTTCTAACCACCATATTAATGAGGGATCACTAATGCCATCCTCTAGGCACCGCATTAATGATAGACCATTAGGACAATTAATGCCACTAGGTCAATATTTACCGACATATTCTTGCCAAGGTCATTGGGAGTAAGAAAGCGAAGTGCCAATTTCCAAAAGACTTCAAAGAGTGAAGTGTGCTATGAGCATTTTTATATAAGGTATATTTAAATATATTTTGATGCATATATATCAATATTCCCTCGAGTTTTCGGGACGTGGGAGTGGGGAAATGCACATTGAGGATGTGTGGAGACCCTCCAAATTTTCGGGAAATTCATGGGGGATGGAGGTGTTGATATTATGGTAGCTGCGAGAGGTATTTACCTCCACGTGTAAACTTGACGAGAATAGAATATTCCTGGAAGCAAGAAGAAACCCTAATTAGTTGGCTAATAACCCTAGAAGACAAGTCGGCTCAAGAGGATAATTTGTATTAGGTTATTAGCCTCCAAGAGAAGAAGTCGGCTAAAGGAAATATTATATACTAAGTAAATAGGCACTCAGAATGAGAAGTCGGCCCAGGTAGTTTGCCAGTTTTAGTATAAATACAGGAGGCCAGTCTTCATTCTGGCAGGCATTCTCAGAACTGCAGAAGCAACACGTGTGCGCACTGCAGTTGGGTAGTTTGTGCGCAAGTTTGCAGGAGAGCTGCCGTTGCAGCTGTTGCAACTAGCAGATTTCGGTTTTGGCCTGGACTCTCTCTTGGTTATGGTTTGGACTCTCTGATCATCTCTTGTTTGGTGCGCTATCCTTGGAGAGAGGTGCGCTATCTTGTTTGGCTATCTAGCCTAGGGTTTGCTTTTAGAATGATTCTCTGTCAAGGTTAAGGTGCTCGGGGGTGGATTTGGCCTATGGTTGGGTGACAATAGTGATATTGCCTATGGTTAAACGAGCACATCCATCATATTCTAATAGGTTATGGGCCCACCCTATCTTCGGACAGTCTAACCGCTGGATGATAGATTGGGAGGATTTGCTCAATTGCAGTTGCAGTTGCAGCCAGTTTCTATTGCAACAATGAAACCCTAACCCTCTCGTTGAGGCACCTTAAGTGAAGAGATTGACCTAATTCTTGGATAGACTAGTGTGCCCTAGCCTAGCGGATCTCCTG
The DNA here is from genome assembly GCA_900067695.1 of Picea abies. NCBI lineage: Eukaryota > Viridiplantae > Streptophyta > Pinopsida > Pinales > Pinaceae > Picea > Picea abies. The sequence continues at coordinate 4,232 of CBVK0100804330.1, forward strand.
GTACTCTCAGCAAGCTAAGACGTCAAGTTTGAGTTTTTGGTCAAATCTAGGGTTGACCAAGTCAAAGCAGCCATGACTTACTCTATGAAGTCAGAAAACAAGTTAGAAGGGGCTTCTAACTTCAGAGCATGGAAGATGAGGATTTATCTCATCCTTGCCAAGAATAAAGTGTTGGATATCGTGAAAGGAACATTACTCATAGTTCTTGTACATACCATGTTTACATAGTTTCTGTACATATCTTGCATATCTATCTCTTAGAAGATAAGATGTTCAAAGAGAAACTACACCTATGGAAGATCAACAAAATGAGGACTTGCTATCACAATGACTACAAGTCAGGCAATACACATGAAAGGATGAAGTACATCAACAACCCCTGGTAACAATTCATGTGGAAGCTATTACATAAGTAACAGCTGCAAGATAAGTCGAAATCATAATCAATCTTGAAGAAACCTAGAAGAAGTAAAGACAAAAAGAAGTCAGCAATCTAGAGGAAATTGGAGAAAGACTTATGACACTTTGCAGAAGGCAATAAGGATGCAGATGGAAGCGTGGACTTTGTTAGATGGAGGGAGCCGTTTATATATTTCCCAAAGAAGAGCATGCATTCATACATGAAGCAAGGATTAGGAGGGAGCTAATTCTATGATCCATTGAAGATGATGAAGTATATATTCATGGTAGCAGCCATGAAAAGCAGTACGTGTTCAGTTTGACTTTAGAAGAAGCCTTCTTCGAAAAGAAGCCTTAAAATATCCCTGGTTGTCCATCCACATCCATGATCCTATGATGAAAGAAAGAAGTTGGAATCTTTAGGGCATGGAATCTATAGAAAACTCCATGGACCCAAGAGCTAAAGAGAAACACGAGGAAGAACATGAAGATTCCAAGAGAGAAGGAAAATCCAGAACAACCAATCATTGTATCGAGAATCACAAGACTACTAGCCTGATCTAAACTCTCTAAAAAGCAATCAAGCAGAGGAACTGATGAAGAACAGTGTATGGAAGACTTATGAATGAAATCATTGCGAGATCCAGAACTAGAGGTTCTCCTAGATGGAGGGAGAAGACTACGATGATTGTTTGCTCTAGTAAATCAGACATACCTTTACATGAACCATTATATCGACCGCAATATCCATGGTTTGGAGTTTACATATGTATGCAAAGACTGTTCTCTAGAATAATTGAACAAAGAACGTATGTAGAACAACCTCAAGGCTATGTATGCAAAGATTGTTCTCCAGAATAATTGAACAAAGAACATATGTAGAACAACCTCAAGGCTTTGAGGTATACCAGGAAGAGACTCTTGTATGTAGATGGAAGAAGGTTTTTGTATGGATTCAAACAACTTGGCGTGGAGCCTCCATTGCACAACATAAGCATGGTGAAAAACCTTCTATAACAAAGATACTGTATCATAATGGTTACTCAGAACTCAAGGATGATGGATTGCCAATCCATGACAAAGCTCTCATGATGACAGAAGAAGTACCACTTGGACATGTTCCAAGTTTGACCCTTGTCCCGATGTTATGAGCTAGCAGGAAACAAAAGCGCTGAATTCAACTATGATGATCACAGTTATATGAAGCCTTCAGAAAACCAGTGTTCCAGAAAGACCGAAGTACATTGAGATCAAGCATTACTTTCTTCGTGATGAAGTCCAGAAAGGAGAAGTGGTTCTCCAATATACATCTCTACAGATGAGTAGATAAGCAAACATTTTGGTAAAGCCTCTATTCAAGATGAAAGAGTTTGTGTACTCAAGTTGAAGATTGTGGAGACGACTTCCTTATTGAAAAAGGAAGAGATGACTCCCAGGTTGGGAGGGAGCATTGATGTGTTATTGATTTATGGACAGTCATTTTTCAGTTCGAAAAATGGTCCAGGATGAGTAGTTTCTTTCTAGTTCGGAAAGTGGTTTGAGATTTCTGACGGACAAGCATTTTCCAGTTCGGAAAATGGTCCAGATCGAACGGTCATTTTTGTAATGAAAATGGTTCGATGGATTGCTGATGTACCATAGACAACGATTCCCCTTGTGGTTAACATAGGGAATGGTCTAGGACAGTCTCTCTTCTTGACGGTTACTCTCAGTAGTGGTCAAGAAGACTGGTCCGCCTCGTCGGACTGACATTCTTTCGAAGCTCACAGTTGTGAGAGGTTTCGAAGAATGGTTCGTTTTGGAGGTTGGTGCAGGACAGTCATTTCCTTAGGAAATGGTCCAGACAGTCATTCCCTAGGGCATATTCATTCTCTCCAGGTTGCACTTTGTTTAGTGCCGGAGGAATGGCCCAGATAGGCTAATGGTCCAAGTTCAACAAGTAGGGACAGGCATTCCCTAGGGTAGATTCATTCTCTCTAGGTTGCACTTTGTTTAGTGTCAGAGGAATGGCCCAGATAGGTGAATGGTCCAGGCTTAGAAATCGGGACAGTTATTCTTCCTTTCTTGAGAAGAATAGTCCAGATAACTCATCGTTGATGTTTTACTTTCTTAGGGCAGATGCTCTTCCAGATCTCACAGATGTGAGTGGAAGAATGGCCCAGATGATTCAGTTTTTATCATGACATTATTTTTCTGTGCAGGTTGATATCAGATGATATGATTTCCATGGAGACTGTATGTCTCTCGACAGTAGATATATGATATTGTGGTGGATGTGTTCCACTGATTATGACTATATGTCACTGATCAAATGTTTTCTATACAGGTTGATGATATGATTGTTATGGAGACTGTATATCTCCAGACAATAGATGTATACTACTGTAGTGGATGTGTTCCACTAATTGTGACTATATATCACTGATCAATTATTTGTGTGCTACTTGGTGTGGCAGTGTACCATTAGATTGTAGTTGTGTACTACTATGGATAGACACAGTTGTGTTCTATTGAATGACATTGTTTCGATCGCCTTGAAGACTATCAGTAGTGTTGGAAATGATTATCAGCTAGATGGATGATCAATGGACAGAGATTCCCCAGACGGAAAAATGGTCCAGGACATTTATTCTTCTAGGACATATGTTCGGATTAGAGGAATGGCTCTTATGTCACTTTGTGGAGTGATTGACTTATCCAACATCATGTGTGATTACTCAGATGGAGTATGGTTTTGAGAGATGATGCAGCTGATGACACTGATAGTGATGATGGTGCTCATGATCTAATCATGAGTTAGCCTATACGACTATATTGATGCTACTGGGTAAATGGTATGTTTGTGCTCAAGACCATTACCTTCAATACCTCCCTAGCTAGGAGGGAGTGTTGATATTATGGTAGCTGCGGGAGGTATTTACCTCCACGTGTAAACCTGACGAGAATAGAATATTTCGGGAAGCAAGAAAAAACCCTAATTAGTTGTCTAATAACCCTAGAAGACAAGTCAGCTCAAGAGGATAATTTGTATTAGGTTATTAGCCTCCAAGAGAAGAAGTCGGCTAAAGGAAATATTATATACTAAGTAAATAGGCACCCAGAATGAGAAGTCGGCCCAGGCATTTTGCCAGTTTTAGTATAAATAAAGGAGACCAGTCTTCATTTTGGCAGGCATTCTCAGAACGACAGAAGCAACACTTGTGTGCACTGCAGTTGGCCAGTTTGTGTGCAAGTTTGGAGGAGAGTTGCCGTTGTAGTTGCTGCAACTAGCAGATTTCGGTTTTGGCCTGGACTCTCTCTTGGTCATGGTTTGGACTCTCTGATCAGCTCTTGTTTGGTGTGCTATCCTTGGAGAGAGGTGCGCTATCTTGTTTGGCTATCTAGCCTAGGGTTTGCTTTTGGAATGATTCTCTGTCAAGGTTAAGGTGCTCGGGAGTGGCTTCGGCCTATGGTTGGGTGACAATAGTGATATTGTCTATGGTTAAACGAGCACATCCATCATATTCTAACAGGAGGGATGTTGGGGCCCCTAGCACAAGGGGTCTTGTCTCTAATTTTATAAAAAAAATCCCAACAATAACAATTCATCTCGTGTAAATTTATCATTATGCAATGTAAATACTAAATTCAAATTTGTAAATTATACAAACGTGATTCACCAATCACCATTGTTATTATCGTATTTCACATTGAATCAATGATACATGCACATCAAATTTACAAATTTGTAACTTATAACAAACAAAATACATTGATTCAAATTCTAAATAGTACTAAGTAACCATTGAAGTCTGAAATAATAAATTATAATTACTCATAAATAGTAAAGAGTGATGAGTCGGAAGTAACATTGGACAGTGAAGACTAAAAGTTGTTAAAGAAATCAACATCAAATGAGCATCAAGAAGTCAATGCCATTGATTGGTTCTCTTTAGTCATCTCCTATATGAAAGCACCAAGATCATGAATAGGAGTGTCACTATTTGAGTTAGAGTCACTCTCATGAGTAACCGAGGCAAATTGCGGCTAGCTCTCATCTCAAAGTCAAATGCTTAATCACTTGTAAATGTCAAATAGGAGAGATGTATAGGTAAAGGTGAATTATGTTTATTAGTTTACCAATTTTTTGTTTTTTTAAACCTTTTTAATGTTTTTTTTCAAGTTTTTATGCTTTTGGAAAAAATCGATGGGGTGCCTGCAAGCCCCCCTTTTCGGGATATGGTGCCCACAAGACCCCATTTTTGCGAAATGCGTCCCACAGCTCAACTAAATGTTTTGGGGTGTTTTTGTCGGAGTTTCACAAAAACAGGGGGTGTGGCGAACCGTTTTGCCAGGCACCCCTTCTCTTTGGGGCATTTGGAGCGAGGAGAGCACACCCTTGACTCTTCGGGACACGTCCCTGTGTAACTTTGATATATATAAAAAAAATCTTGCAGAATGACAAATTAATAGCAGGAAATATGATAATATAGATTTTTGTAGTAGATTAATGATAATCATTAAAGCATCAACCATTTAGAACAAAAATAACATCGACCATCTAGCAGTTATAACTTATAGTGTTGTCATCAAATGATCAACCATAATATCAACCATCAAGTTTCAAGTTTAAACATATAACGTTTGTCATCATCAAAATGTAACAGATAACATCAACCATTAAATGAAATAGGGTGTTGTGAATAAAGAGTTGTAATATACAGTCAATAGTTCAAACTTCAACTATCATGTAATGTTTACAAATAGGTCAAAATAAAGACAAATAATTCTAAGATCTACAATCTAGATTCTAAACTGAAAAACACAAATAATTCTGTTACCTACTAAGCTTTCTTAAGTCTCTTGCCAAGTCTCTTGCCATGGGCAATTTCTAATTTCTTCTGCCGTGGTCTAGTAGCAATAAAAATCGTTCCTGGAGTGCTGGGAATTGTTTCAGGAGTGCAAATGAGGAATCGTTCTGGGAGTGCACCCCCTTTGAAGCGAGCTTTGGGAGTGTGAGCATGAGAGAGGGGAAGCTTCCTTGTAGCTAGGTTCTCAACAGCTTCATCTTTATCAACATTAATTGCAAAATGATCAGATGATGGGCAGAGCCAAATGACAAACTAGCACACCTAGTGCAGTCTTGTATCATTACATGATTTTTTATGCCCGTAGATGTATGCCTTCGTAGAAATGTTTGACAAAAAATGAAAAATTAATCTGCAAGAAAGAATAAATGTAATTGTTCATGCGATGTCAAAGTTTACTTTCTGCTCAACAGGTCTAATTTGTTGGTATTCAGGGAACAATTTGGATTAATTTGAGTTTTCACCAAGAATTTTCATCTTTTATCTATTTTAGTATCTTGACTACTTTGAGAAGGGTGTTAACATGGAGAAGAGTTGCTCATAGTTGATTATGTGTGCTTTAAAGGATTTTGCTGATCTATTGTGCCTAGGCTTGACTTTGAAATTTCTTTCTCACTGTGTTAAAAAAACTGGTTACAAAAGAACAAATCAAAACTTTTTTAAGTATTCTTTTGGAAAAAATGCCCTTTCTTGGGTTAAACTTGTAGGACATTTGTTGTAGTTCACATTAAAATGTTTTCTCAGTTTCTATCGTTATATAGTAGCTACTAGCTGTATTTAAGTGGTTTTTATGCATACAAGTTCATTTAATTTCTGATAAAAGTTAGTGTTTCTGTCTTGCAGTAAGCCTATGGATGAGGATATGGTGAGTTTAATTAAACCTTTCTTCCTTGAAGAGATTTAAGTTTTTATTTTTTTTGTGTTGGCTTTCTAAACTTTTCATAAGTTTTATGAGTTTCACCGAGTTTGGATTTCTTAATATGTTGTTTTCACAGATAAGAAAGTTTCTATAAGTTTATAGGTTTTACATCTTCTGAGTTACTTTGGTTGCACTTGTTGTGCCTTTTTAAGCATTTTTAATGAAATTGTAACAATCATCTTACTGTATCGCTTTGAGATGAAGACAAATGCGTTGCAACAATAGAATGTATTAGAATTGTGCTAGTTGCAAAGTATCAGCTTCATGATCTAACTGTAATATATGGTCTATGATAGTTCTTAACTTTTAAATATGACATGGATTTTATAATTTTATCTGTTATTCCAAGTTTTAAGAACACCAGGGGTTGGGGCGGTGTACAGGGAACAATTGTTTATGGCATTTCTATTTGAGTTATTTGGGTTGCATTCAGGATTGCCTTTTGCTGCCTTTTCAATTTCAATCATGCTTCTTGTAGTAATCATAACATTTGTTTTACTGCGTTACTTTCAGCTGCTAACAAATGCATTGCAATTCTTGCATGTATTAGAATCATGCTAATGGAGAAGTATTAACTTGAAGCAGATGACCGGAGAGACAACCCCAATCTCTAGGGGATGTCACCTCTTCTAACTCACAAACAACTGTAAACACATACATTTGTACATAACAGATTTATAAAAAATAGAAGATATAATGAAGTAATTACAACTATACACATTGCAGCATCTGATTAGAGAATTCTTGAATTCGAAAACCAAAATGGAAATATAGTGAAATGATGATTTATAATCATGATCAGTACTATGGTACACAATAATTTATACAACTATCGTGACACAAAAAAACACTATTGCATGGGTATTATTGCAGATATGGGGACTGAATTTTTAAATACTACATGAATTGTACAATTTCTTCTATTATGCCAAGTCTTAGGGTTTAGGGCTGGGGGGGGACAGGGAACAAGTTTTGCAGAAGGGTTTATGATGCAGGAGCATACCTATTGTATGGGCCATCCTGCATCGCCCAAAAATATTTCTATTTCAGGAGCATACCTATTGTATGGGCCACATTGTAGAGACCTAGGCATAAATCCAGTAGGCTGTCAGTGATGATGTGGACTCGATTGGCATTGTCAACTATGATTAGCTAGTGATGACGTGGACCCAATTGAGATTGTCAACTATGATCAACAAGTGATAATGTGTTCCCTGTTGACATGTTTAACGTTGATCAACAGATTTCCAGGAGGTCCATGGCTTATAAAAGGTGTAGACGAATTCATTTGTGGATACCTTTAAGTAGGTGAAAAAATGGGCAACTTGGGATAGCTCAAGTGGGGAGGATGGTCCAAACAGATGAGAAGGGGATTGCTAGAAGATCTTAATGTTGAGAATTATAGCTCCGACAGGAACTTTTGCACAGGTTTTTTTGGTGTAAATGTGCGAGAAGTAGTTTAAGATATTTTCAAAAAGTAATTCTATTTTCAAAAAGTAAATTCTATTTTGTAAATCACTTCAGTTAAAAAGTGAGTCTTATTTTTAGTAGTTGTGTCTCAAAAGTGTATTTCATGTATGCATGACTTAGACTAGGAGTAATCTCAGAAATAGATTAGGGTTTTGATCTCAACTAAAACTATAAAGACAGGTCAAGATAGAGAGTTTAATAACACAAGAACACATGAGTAGTCGAGCAGGTTGAGTGAGAGAGAGAGAGTGCAGGCAGCCATTAAAGAGGTGTTTCCAGGTAGCGCATAGTTTTGTACAGTCGCACGGGTAGGATCTTACGATTCCGTATAGTCATATAGAAGCCGTGCAGTAGGGCCGTACAGTTTGTACAATAGCATCGTACGGCAGAGAAGTCCTGTTTCTGTTTTTTTTTCCAGCAGGTTTACCTCTCAAGTAGCCTGTAGAAGCTCAAGTTCAAGGTGATTTTGGTAACCGTGCAATGCTATTTTTTGGGTAATGTGTGGAGGTTACCTTGTAAGTTTATTGAAGGAATGAAAAGCTGATTTGAAGGAGAAGTAATTACCTGTGTATGTGTGAAATTAGTTTTTATGCTTCCGCTATTTTATTTCCAGTTACTATGTGATTGATGCTATGGTTTGGAATTTATTTTTGCATTAATTTAATTCATCAATTACTTGGTTAATTGAGATCATAAGGACTTTAGTCACCTAGGGTTGGAATTTTCACATGGTATCAAAGCTTATTCCTTCGATTGAGATTCTCTAGGATTTGCAGCGGTAAATCAACTGTAGGGAAGAAGGACCAACAGTGAGAGGGTTTCAAATTTCAATGTTTTGTTTTCATATTTGGGAGTTTGTATAGTGGATCTCAGAGATGGCATCAACTAGCCTCAAGTTTGAGGACAGATTGGATGGTGCCTTGAATTTCTTATCATGGAAGGTGAGGGTTACACTCTTGCTAGAAGAGAATGATCTCTAAGATATTGTCAAGGATGTTGCTACTTTGCTTATAGATTTGTAGGAGTTGGTAGCTCACAACAAGAGGGAAGTGAAGGCCAAGCGGATGATCTTGGATGTCATAAAAGATCATCTGATCCCTAACGTATTCAAGAAGAAGACAACGAAGGAGATGTTTGATGCCCTGGTTAGTCTCTACCAGAGTTAGAACATAAACAAACATATTAGATTATATTGCGGAGCAAACTTATATCCATAGTGATGACCATATTAGACATTGTCACCAATTACGTTATGAAAGATCACACAGATTTGCGATCAACATGCATTAATTGGGGAGAAGGTTGAAGATGCAGAGTTAGTGAACATGGCACTGAATGGATTCCCAACTTCATGGGAACCATTTGTTAAAGGTATTTGCGCTCGGGAAAACCTTCCCCACTTTGAGAAGCTTTGGGATGACTGTATCCAAGAGGAGACACAGATGGAGTCAAAGGCTGGCAAGAAGGACGGTGAAGAGAACCTAGCTCTATTTGGCCAGTTAAATAAGGGCAGAGGTAAAGGACTCAACAAGGGTAAGGGAAAGAGTGAGGAGTCAACCTCACAGTGAGGAAAGAAGGACTTGAGTAAAATCAAATGCTTCCTTTGTCATATTCATAATCATTACACATCACAATGTCCAGAGAAGAAGAAGAAGTGTAAAATGAAGTAGTAGCAAAAAGAAAGTAGCAACTTTTGCAGAAACTTAGATGAACAAGTTTGCTGCCAAGTTTGAGAAGGCTTTCTTGTTGGTATCTTGCCTTTCTACCAATGCGATTCTGAGCAGTGTGTGGTATGTGTACAGTGGGGCATCTTGGCATATGACATCAACTCGACAATTGTTTTCTGGTCTGAAGTAGTAGGAGTCAAGAGTACAGGTTGAGTTGGGTGATGATGCCAAGTACCCAGTAGCAAGAGTTGGCACTATTCCCTTCCAACTCAAGTCAGGTAATTTTTTAGATTTTGATGATGTCTTGTTTGTTCTAGGTCTCAAGAAAATTTTTCTTTTAGTTTCGGTCATGGAGGATAAGGGCCTTGCAGTTGAGTTCAAGAACTACCAAGTCCTCATCAGGTTGAAGGATTCTAGCTTAGATACAGCTTAGGTAATATGGTTTAGAGAAGGTAATTTGTATAGGTTGTAGGGTGAACCTATTCGAGCCCTTGGTGTATAATAGTGATGGTTTGTGCAAGCTGTGGCACAAGAGGATGGGGCACTTGCATCACAAGGTGTTGCCTATTCTGAGGGAGATAGTCATAGGTCTTCTAGAGTTCAATATTGAGCAACATGGTGTATGCAGATGGTGCACGCTTGGCAAGCATGCCAAGGCTGCTTTCTCAAGCAATGAGCATAAGTCTAAGGGGATTCTAGACCTAGTACATTCGGATGTTCGTGGACTGATGTCAGTAGCGTCAATAACGTGAAGCATGTATTGTGTTTCTTTTATTGATGATTTCTCTCGCAAGACTTGGATCTACTTCTTAAAGACCAAAGATGAGGTCTTTAGCAAGTTTTAGGAGTTCAAAGCTCTGGTTGAAAACTAGACAGGGAAGAAGATCAAAGTCTTGAGATCAGATAGTGGGGGAGAATATACCTCCAAGGAGTTCAAGGGTTTCTGCAAGGAGGCAGGAATCAAGAGGGGGTTGATAGTCCATACAACTTGTTATTGTGCAATCTGTAGTTTGGGCAAAGCCCAACCCAAGTCACAAAGGTGAGACAACTACGGGAGTACCTACCCATTGTCACCTTACTCCAAGGAGTTCAAGGGTTTCTGCAAGGAGGCATGAATCAAGAGGTGGTTGACAATCCATACAACCAACATTGCACAATCTGTAGTTTGGGCAAAGCCCACCACAAGTCACAAAGGTGAGACAACTACGGGAGTACCTACCCACTGTCACCTTAGACACTCCCCTTGGTTTAGTGATGATAAATCACCACAAGGGGGGAATCTCAGTGACCCTAGGGGGATTGAGATGGAAAGTGAGAGAATGATCAATGGATCCCCTATAGGTCAAGCTTGGAGATGAAGAAATGGATTGACGAAGAGTCTTGTGGAAGGGTAAATGGTTGCCAAGTGTTGTGCATTTGCAAAATAGTGTTATCCCTGCCTAGAACATGACAAATGATGATAAACCAAGCCTCTAATCAATGGGGAATCAACAAGATAAGCTTGCTGCCCCAGAATTCCAGCATATATTAGATTTACAACAACAAAAAATAAGTTATAACAGTTGCACAATTAATACTTAAACTCAAGTTTTGATGGCAAAATAGGGCTGCAAAAATATGTTATCAGCAATATATTAGGGCAGCCTTGTGGCTGTAGCAAGTTTTTACTACAACAAGAAGTTCTAGCAGCTGAAATTCACAAGCAAACCACCCCAATGAAAGCTCTTGACTAGAAGAATAGTTAGCACTAATTACTTGCATTTTTCAGCAGTAGAAAGAGTAGTAAAAGAGGAAGAGAAAGTAGTTTGTTGCAGCCCTAATGGCTGTAGCATTAATTGTTAACAACAAGAAGAATTAGTTGGCCAATCAAGACACCCCTAGGGCACAAGAAAGCCTTAAGGATGAAGAATAATTTCCAACTTAGACAATTGCAAAATCTCAACTTTTCACGTATACCAATGCAAATTAGATTAGTGCCTTATCAATTGGGTTACGGAGTCTCTTGTTGTAAGAGCTAGTTATGTTACTTCTCTAGGGTTGTAATCCTTTTTACTCCCTAGAGCAAACAAAACTAGCAAGGTAAATCTAGGAGGGTGTAAGCCTTTTTATTCATACTAGCAACCTTTGCAAAGTAGCTTATCCAAGACAATAGTGATAGATCTTAGTGGAGGGTGTATGTCTTTATACTCCAAGAGCTCATCAAAATCAACCTTGCAACTAAGAAAGAAACAATACAAAGCATAAATCCCTTACCTAGTCCAAGAATTAGCAAGATAAACCCTTCTTTACCAAGAATATTCCATCACAAGAGCAAGAACATAGCATCTAAGAGATAGTGCCTAGCTTATTCCTCTAATAGACAAGTAGTAGCATCCAAATAGCACAAGAGAAAGAGATATGCGATTTGCCCAAGTAGGGCGATATGTAATTCTCAAATGAGTTATGATTAAAATGACAAAGGGGTGACCTCTATTTATATGAGGTCACTTAAAGCCTTTTTGTCCACATTCAAAAAGTCAACATCAAATTAGGGAGGCCGACCTCCTCTATTTGTCCATTTACAACTTGAAATTCAAATATTACATAAAATAAATCCCCTTTAGAGGTGATGTCATGCCCTAAAGTGTGACGTAAGCCCTCTAGGAGAGACGTTTTTCCCTCTAAGTGAAGTCGTTGGGCCTCCAAAGGCCTCATCTCTGATCTTCAAGTGGTCTAGTGCAAAACAAATGTCCCTCTCTTCGTCAAATCATGCCACATCATCATCAACAATGAGAGCCCCGCCATAAACCCTAAGCCCATGTGACGTCCTGGGCTTAAAAGATGACGTCTTAGGCTTCCAAAGGCCAACTTTTGGGTGCAAGGGGCTAGAATGTGATCTCCTCATGGTCTACAAGTTCCTCCAAAGCAATGTTGCACGAAGTGGGAGCGTGGGAAGCCTCATTTTCCAAAAATCCTTCGAAGCGAAGCGTCCAAGAAGCGTCTGTTATATATATATATATATATA
>CBVK0100804335.1:0-13485 GCA_900067695.1 Picea abies
GAGAGAGAGAGAGAGAGAGAGAGAGAGAGAGAGAGAGAGAGAGAGATCGTGTGATAGGGACTAGTATCCATATCTTGCTTATTGAGTGTGTTTGTAAGATGTTTCATCGTGTTGAATTGACTTAGGGATGTGCATCCTAGTTGATGATTTGTTGTGGGATAATGTTGCCTAGTGGATGGTAGGCCTCGGTGGAGAAAGTGCCATGTATGACATGTTGACCAGAGGAGGGTGCATTCCTTGGAGTGGTTCCATTGCTTTCTAGGTTGACACTTGTCCTATGTGTGGCTTATGGAGAAGTGTCCTCCACATGATATCATGCACATGCTTTACTTGAAAGGAATCTTAGCCTTGTTGACTTGTCTTTTCTCCAAAGCAAAAGCATCCCACTTAAGAAAGTTGACTTGTCTTTTCTCCAAAAGGAAAAGCCTTCCATATTGAGAAAGTTGTCTTATTGTCTTTTCTCCAAAAGCAAAAGCCTTCCATATTGAGAAAAGGTGGCTTTACTTGGAGATTCCCCTTTTTCTATTTTGGACATGCTTTCCCATTTGTCTTTTCCTTCACAAGTGGGGTGAATGGCTTAAGAGAGCTTCTTAGCCTCTTGTTTTGGTTTTCTCCTCCATGATGGGCTAGAGAAGTGGTGCACCCTTCTTGAAACCACTATTCTTTCCCTCCTCTTTCATGTATGCAGGAGTTCCAGGGAGCTTTTAGTGCTTTGGTAGGGTATTATTGTTAAATTTTCACCACCTGCATCCAGTGAATTATTTCATAGCAAATACCTTGCTGTAATAAACTTATTACTGCAGATTACCTTGCTGTAATAAACTTATTACTGCAGATTTACTGAATAAAAAACATGCTATTTAAATAAATAAATCATCTGAAGGATAAACAGAAAACCAATCCATGCACACATAATTTCTGGGTAAACACCCCTGGAAAAACCCCCAAGGGAAAACCAGTACCGTGATGATTTCGTCCTGGGAAAATGGCCCCTCTGAGGAAAAGTATAAAATAACAAAATAATTGATCACACCTCAAGATCTGTCCTTCGATCTTGCTGGCCGCTACTCCTTTGCTGTCCCTTGCTCCCTTCCTTTGACCTTGCCTCTGTACACTTGGATAAAAGTCCTCCTCTACCCAATACAATGAGATCCTACTATCTCACTTTGTGTGTGTCTCCTCCTCTCACCTTAGCTGCCTTTTATAATGTTGAGTTTACCCTAAATCCAAAACCCTAGATCTCCAAAGTGATCAATGGTTGAGATTAGATCTCACCAACACTTGAGATCAATGGCTATGATTTAATTTAATTCTCTAATGCCAAAAATTTAGGCATTTCCTTAAATTAAACTCAATTAATTATAAAAGACATCAACTTTAATAAAGTGAATTTTCTAAGTCTTGAGAGGTATTAATGACGACTTCCACATGTTAGACACAAAACCAATGTGGAAGTACATGTCCGATGCTACAAACATCAACAACGGGGATACATGAATGTGTATTAAAGAGACAAAGCAGTGTGTAATATCTTTCAAACAGCAGACTCGCAGAGCACATTGCTGATGATTAACACGACAGAATAACACTCGTTCTTGGCATAAACAGAGTTTGGAGTTGAATTGGCAGCACGAATTGGAGCAGTTATTCATGGCTCTTGATTCAAAGGCATATTGAAAGGCATCTGTCCATATTTGATTAAATTGTGAACAGGCAGATAGGACAAATTCAGCTTGTTCTTAGCCTAACAGAGAAACAATTTTATTCTGCATTAAGAATCCCTATTGGTGAATTGTGTGGACTCTCAGTTCCTCAACTACAAATCAGAACCAAAGGGACCTTCAGTGGCTCTAAGATAAATCTGTAAGAAAGCTGCTCTCTTTCTTTGCCATCCATTGAAGCCTCCACATGTCAAGGGCAAAGAAAATTCAGATCTGAAAAACCACAACAGATTGCACCATAGAGTTTGCTGCCCTTTTTTTTATTATGCATCCATATATGAAAAGATAACCTGCTTGTGACCTGGGTGAGTGGCTGCCAAAAAGATGTACTCTTTTGTAGATTTTACGTGTATATGTTTTGTGATAAGGGTGCAACCTGACAATGTAAATGGCTGATTTTGAGTACCAATATCTCATGATGACACTACTCCTCATGATGCAAAAAAATGGCCCCTCTGTTGAATTCATATGGATCTGAATCAATGAAAACAGAAGATGCAAAACATACCTCAACATCCTTTACTTTCCACTGCCCAAAAATGAGGGAAACAAACTCTGCATTGTTCTCTTCAAGGATCATGAATTTGCTCCTGAGGCTGATTGGAAAATTAGGATACAAATCTGTGTCTTCAGTGATCAAGCTTTCACTATCAATATCGTGGATGGGATCTCCATGACCAGACCATCAATCAACATGACAGCTACACCTTCCAATCAAGTAGTGTGTATCTACACTTATGATTCTTACTGCCATATTCTTCGTCACACAAAACCATGGAAGCATCTGTAATTTCTTTTCAACCAAATGTTGTGTAGCAAGATTCAAGTTTCAACCTCTTGAAAACATCAAGCGAGTCATCATCATATTCAAAAGTTTGAAAAGGGATATCAACATGACTTGCCAAACCCTTGTCATCAGTGGGAATTATGGTGGCCATTGGAATGTTGTCTTTATGAAATTGTGTATCAACATCACAAGGTGCTTCTTTACCAAACCCTTGTCATCACTGGTAATTATGGTGGCCCCTGGAATGTCCCCATGAGAGTGTGTATCAACATCACAATGTGCTTTTTCTGTAACGAGTGAGAGTACATTCTCAAGAGGATCTTAAATACATTTGTCATCCTTGGGTTCTTCATCATGAGGTGTGGCAACTAAATTTCAGGATTTTCATCATGTTTTTCATACGGATAAGAAATACCATGCATTGATGGATCTTCCGATGAAGGAACGGTCGTCTTTACAAGGCAATCCCCAAGATATTCTTTTCCTTCATAACAAGGATCCCAATATTTGTAAAGTACTTCAGTGAACCATAAAAATGAAGGTATTTACAAACATATTCTTTTCCTTCATAACAAGGATCTCAATATTTGCAAAATACTTCAGTGAACCATACAAATGAAGATGTTTCCCCTTGACCACAACGTTTAAACCATTCGTCTTCCAAGGTATGTACAAACATTTGCATCAAGACATGCTCAGGGACAACATTAAGATAAAAAATAAATTCAATAAAAGATATAACATGTGACTTAGTTGAACCATTCCAGTGATGGAACTTCTGAATATGCTTGCTCCCTCCTGGAGTAGGGAGCTTGTTTGGATTTCTCGGAATAACTGAGAAGTCCCCAGCAGCAAATTGTTGGGCCATCAATCTTTCTCGAAATGATGTCATAGATCTTCAAACCCTTCTGCTGTGGCAGTGGAGGTGCTCTGTGAGTCTTCAAATGCCTCAATCATTGCTGTTTATTCTCATCCCTAAAAACAATGATACACTTCAAATATTTAGAAACATGTTTTTGTTCCTTAGTGGAGTCATCATATGAGATAATAGATCTTCAAATAATGTCTCATGATATCATTGTAGCGTATTTGCTGATTTCCAGGGCACTGGACTTCGTCCTTGGCAACCGTGCCAATTGTTACCTCCCAAAATTGTATCTTCAAATGTCAACTCCCTCAGATCAACAAGCAACCCTGAGGGCATGCAGGAATGCTGCCCACTGTTACCACAACCACTATTCCTCTCACTTTAGGTTGGTTCTTTTCTAGCACAAGGGGGAAATCCCTTAAGATATGTAAAATCCCCCTTACTGGCTGCTGTTTGGTACAGGACTTTTATCAAACAGTTAGGCTGCTGAAATGTCTTAGTGTTGTTGATAGTTGAGGGCTTTTGTCAAACAATGATTTCAAATAGAGATACATATCTCTTGAAAAAGGGGATCAGAGTAGATCTCAGGTTTAGGTGTAGCCAACAGTCAGAGAGCTCTTTGGGTTTGTGGTTTCAGTTGTGGAGGTCAAGATCAACATTGGAAGAAGACAAGAAGTCAAGAGGATCTGGAGCATGAAGTTTGTGGAGTAGATCTGATGAAGTTGATTTTGTGTGCCAACTAATGGCGTTTCTGAGGTTGTGATGTAACCTGATGATTTTATGTGTTAACAGATCTTATAATCAAAATAGCTCATGTTCAGAATATGTTCTGTATAGGTACATGATAGATACTCCCTTAATTGGATTATTTGCAGCAGTGAAGAATTCGAGGAATAAGAGGAAAGATTCCGCTTGGGATGTGCAGAACAATAAATGGTATGGAGTCTGGAGCATAAAGAAAAATAAGAGAGAATAAGAAGTCCAACAAGCGGTTGTCGATTTATAAGCAATAAGCAACCTTGTGAATAGGATGTTCACTTCTTTTCTTACCAGGGGAGTTTAATACAGGAGAATCCATGGTTTATGCACCCATCCTGTATCACTCAAAAAATATTTCCATTTCAGCTTTCTAGTCTGTTGAATTCTAGTAATAGTTCCTAGTATTTAACAAAGGGCAAAGGGGCCACATTGTAGAGACTCAGACATACATCTAGGAGGCTGTTAATGATGATGTCGATCCAGTTGAGATTCAACTATGATCTGCTAGTGATTAGTGGATTTCGAGGAGGTCCAGGGCCTATAAAAGGAGCATATGGATTCGTTTGTGGGCAGATTTGAGTAACTCAACGGTGGTCAGCATGGGATAGCTCAAGGGAGGAGGGTGATCCAAGCAGATGAGAAGGAAATCATGAGGGGATTTGAAATAGAGATACATATCGCTTGAGAAAGGAGATTGGAGTAGATCTCAGGAATAGGTGTAGCTGAGAGTTCAGAGAGCTCTTGGGGTTTGTGGGTTGGATCATGGAGGTCAAGATCAACATTGTAAGAAGAGAAGTTGAAAGGATCTGAAGCGTGAAGTTTGTGAGAGTATATCTGATGAAGTTGAGAATGTGTGGCAGTGAATGGCATTTCTGAGGTTGTGATGTAATGAGCGGAATAGCTCTATTTTGGTTTCTGGCTTTGTTTAGTTTCAATATCAATGAAGTATGTTATGTTATGCTTCCTTGAGATTTTTGTTGCTTCCATGGTATATTGATGTACACTGTTCCGAGATAGGCCAGCCTGTAGTTGTATAGTTTATAGCGCTAATGTTCGAGTTATTTGGGCTGTATTTTGCTGCGTTTTCAAATTTCGTTCATGCTTCTTGTCGAAATCATGACAGTTGTTTTACTGCATCACTTTCAGATTGTAATAAATGCACTGCAATTCTTGCATGAATTGGAATCGTGCTAGTTGCAAAGTATCAGCTTGGATGACTGGAGAGACAACCCAAATATCGAGGGAATGTCACCACATTCAATTCACACAAACAACCAGAAATAGATGCATTTGGACATTACAAATTCATAGAACTTAGAAGACATAACGAAGTAATTATGGGTATACACTTGCATTGAATTAGAGAATTGTTGAACTTGAAAACCAAAATGGAAATACAGTGAAACATTTATTCATAATCATGATCATTACAGTGGTACATTATAATTTGTACAACTATGATGTATGGGGATCTTAATCTGCACCTCTTATTTTTTAGTGGAATTTTTTCCATGCTATTAAGCTATACTTGTTTCTGTTGAATTGAACTGGAATTCAGAATCTCTCAGCTTTTATGAACTGTGTTCATAATGATTGAAAATGTTTGTCGTATGATTTTTCATGATCCATAAGTTCCAAGAATATACTAGAACCCACATGACATTTTAAAATATTTGTAATCGAGTTGAATGGTTTTGCTTGTTTTGATGTGTCTTCAGCCGGAGAAGACAGAGGAGGAGGAATTCAATACTGGTCCTCTTTCTGTTCTCATGATGAGTGTGAAAAACAATACGCAGGTAGGGTGGTTTGGCTTTCTTATGAAAGCACTTCAAATAGTTTAGAATTTTTTTTTTCGGTAGTTGGAATGTTCTTTGCAACTATTGTTTGTATTCAAACCTTTTACTTTTCACATGCATAAATTATATTTTATCTGTACTGCAGGTTCTGATAAATTGCAGAAACAACAAAAAACTTCTTGGGCGAGTTAGAGCATTTGATAGGCACTGCAACATGGTTTTGGAGAATGTCAAAGAAATGTGGACAGAGGTGACATAGGCTTTTATCTCCTTGAACTTGTGGATACTCCATTCAGCATATTTTAACCTTTCTGTTTCCGGTGATTGAGATGCATTTGTATGCTTGTTTAACATCCAAGTTGAACAATTTCTGCATGCACTGAATGATGCCTGCTTTGATTTCTAATTCCTAGCATCTGTGATGCTTCTTACAGGTTCCAAAGACAGGTAAAGGCAAGAAGAAAGCCCAGCCTGTCAACAAGGATAGGTTCATCAGCAAAATGTTCCTTCGTGGAGATTCTGTCATTATTGTTCTTAGAAATCCAAAGTGAATAGTAAATTGGAGGCTGCTTAAAAATTCGTAGGTATATAGGACCCATTTTGGTATGTTGTATGTTACGTGGGGGATTCTCATAACTCTTTAAAGTATGTAATGTCCTTGGAGATCAAATCTTGGCAATTTACAAGTTTTATGGTAAGTTGATGGTTGTTAATCAACAAAGTGTTGCTTTTAGGAAACTCTAATTAGTGTCACGGCTTCTAACATTAAGGTGAGTTCTAAATTTATTTTTCTATTATAAATGAAATTTTCTTTGACTATTCGTTGTGTATCAACATCATGTTCATGGATCAAGAATACTCTACATGCATAATTTAATTTGTCTCGTGGAAAAAATATTTCGTGTGATGATGATATCTGGAAGGGCCTTACTTTTGGTTTGGTTCTTTTATTTTTACCTATTAGTCATCAATAATCATGATAACGGTTTGGACACTACCTGTTAATCAAATGTTATATTTCCTCAAAGCCATATGAGTAGTGGGCAGGGGAATTTCAAGGTCAAGAAAGAGCCCAGAAATGGAAATGAGAGCGAAGTTATTAACATTATATCATAAATGGAAAGCATCAGACAATCACTCTTAACTGTAGCATCACTATATAAAAATAGGCTGCTCGTTTTAACCAGTTAGCCTTAGTTAAGACATGCTAGTGTAATAGCTAGTAAATTTTAGCAATTTCAATGTTTATGGTATATTGATGACTGCCAATCAAGAAAGTGTTACTGGAAACACTAATGGATGTCTTGGCTTCTAATATTAAGGTGAGTTATAAATTTTATTGTCTTATGTATAAATGAAATATTCTTTACTGGAAACACTAATGAGTGTCTTGGCTTCTAATATTAAGGTGAGTTATAAATTTCATTTCCTTGTGTATAAATGAAAAATTTTCTTTGACTATTCATTATGGAAGTTGATCGTGCTCCTTGATTACAAAGGCTCACAAGCAAAGTGTAATTTGTCTTCTGGAAAAAAGATCTCGTGTGATCTGTAAGGGCCTTCCCTTTGGTTTGGATCTTTTACGGTCACCTGGTAGTCATCAATGATTGCAAGAACTGTTTGGATGCCACCCATTAATCTAATGTTATATTTCCTTAGAGCCTCGTGAGTAAATTATGACTTTTGGGCTGGGAATTTCAAGGTCAAGAAAGGGCCCAGAAATGGAAATTGTTAATGCTAAAAATGGAAAGCGCCACACAATCAACTTCCAACCTTAATATCATACTATGAAAGTTCATATGGAATGAAGCTGCTCTTTTTATGTAGTTAGACATAGTGGAGACATGCCAGTGTTATAGTTAGTAGATTTAGTTAAGAGTTAAAATGGCATATTGAAATTTTAGTTTAAAATGACCTTGCAAATGATGGTGTGATCATTGTGAGTGTGCAGTGATCAAAATACAATTCCAAGGATTCCTAATTTTTATGCAACTGGATTGTCTGTGACAACCCAGCAATCCTATCAATCATAAAATATTGGTGGGTTGTCTGTGACCTTCTAGAGCTCTCATTTAGGAAAGTAGTGTTAGGAAAATCAGAAAATTAAGTCGGATCACTGTTGGCAAAATTGGATCAATGAGTGAAGTTCCTTTTCAATGGGATTGGTCCCCATAAAAGAATTATCCATAACCAGCTTTTGAGGGTTGGTGTGAACTGAGTCTAGAGTAGAGTGAAGTTGGAAGGGCAATGAAAATCTGTCTTTTCAATTGAGGTATGAAAGGATAAATGGAAATTATTCTGTGTGAAGGGGTGTTTTATTGCTGCTTTTACTATGCTAGTGAGATTCAAGGACCTCGTTTTTTAATCAGGCAGGTTTACACATGAAGTATTGGACCATTGGTTTGAGATGAATTTCCGACAATGGAATTGACAAGGGATTAGACTTTATTTCCTACCACTGCAATGAGTTGTTTTTGAGTGGATTTGTTATCAATTGGGAGAATGTGCGAGGTCAACATACTTAATTAAATAAAGGATCAAAGCCACATATGCCAGGTTGTGCGTCAATATTTATCTAGATTGACACCCTTGAGAAAATAATCCATCGTATTTTGGATGATGAACGGGGCATTGAATAGATTAGTATTCCATTTAGGCACTTTGTTGAAGGTGTGTTGGAAAGGGCCTTCTTATTTACGAACCTCCAATTTCAATTTAAGAAGAGAAGAAAAATAATCATGAGGTTAAAGACAAGGGCAAACGGAAGAAAGTGTTGGAGATTAGACAACAGAAGAGGTAGACATGCCAAACAGTTCCAAAATTTTGTGAAAGGGAGGAGGTTTGATGGGGAAGAAAAAACAATGAAGAGGCAACCAGCTCTAAGTAGTCAGAATAGAGAAACTAGCAAGGGAGAAAAAATATAAAAAATGATAATTGGCAAGATCCTAAAAAGGAATGAAGGGGCAAAAGGCTTTTTTTTATGATTATAGGATAAGCAGAAATCTGGTCAGGGCTATGTTCATAGGGTAATTTTGATCCCAGAAGAGTAGGACAATAGATTTGGAAATGATGATAACATCAGATACATCATAAACAGTAAAAGGTTAAGTAAGTTGCTGAGTAGAGTTGGATGCCTTGAGAAATAATATTGAAGACACTGGGGTCATTGGGAGAGATACGAACAACCATTTTTTCCTCGGAATAGAAGAGATGTGATAAAATGCTTGATAGGGCCCATTTTATTCTCTCTTCTCTAATTTCATACATGGATGCGACCCCAGAATAGTGATTTTTCACTGGGATAAAGGTGAACTGGAACATAAATTAGGAAAGGTTCAAGAAAGTATCTGGATGGAAGGTCTATTAGTAGAATTACTTCTGGAAGAGAAAGACATGCTTAATAAGCTATATGCAATGGAAAATCAAGGAGGAAATTTTATACTAGGAGAATCAAAGGCTTTCAATAATAGATGAGGTACCATGTATTTTCTTCGATTTCCTTTCTTGAGGAGGACTAAATAACAATTGCAATCTGAAAACAAGAATATAATAGTTTGCCTGGATTTAGAAGGTTCTCGTCTCCTATTGACATTAGGAGAGCAGAAACCTGCATTTCGTTTTTGCCAATTCGAGTGTTTCAACTACCACATTGTACTATTGTTTCTTTTCTTCTATAAAGCATTAAAATTGCACAATAAAATATGTATTTAATTTTCATTGGAAAATTCGCCCTTTAAAGTGTTTATGCAAAATATCCTAAGAGATAAAGGTGGTCATGTAGAGTGTGTCGGATCTCTCAAGTGATTCTCTTCTTGTTAGATCTTTAAATTTTAGTAGTACAAGGGGCTTCTGATCCATATGATGGTTTGAACATGGTTTTCTTATAGCGTTTTGACATTAAAGCTTCGTAACCATATGATGGTTTGAACATGGTTTTCTTATAGTGTTTTGATATTAAAGCTTCCTTTGACTATTACCAACACAACCACATAAAAGGTGCTTGGTGTACATCATTGACATATCTCAAGCACATTTTATGTACACATTTTGGAGATATGTACACATTTTGGAGATAAGTATAATGTTATTTTTATTTTCTTTTATTTTCAATATTGGTTGAGCACTCTATGTTTTTCATTTATAGTATATATTGTTTTTGTTGTTGTATAGATTGTTGTGCAATTTCTTACTTATGAAGGGGTTTTAGGTTGTGTCTAATGCCCTATTTAATTGTGTAGGTTGTGAGAGTTTGTCCAAATTTTTGCAATGTTACTTTTTTTTTCCATTTTTTCACTTAAATTAGGTGTAGAAGTTTTTTCTTATACATTGCGATGTCCATGTTCCCAATTTTTCTTTGAGGGTCTTTGGTTATTCTTTACAAATGGTTGTTCCAACTTTTTTTGGTTATTCCTTACAAATCGTTGTTCCAACTTTCTTTGGTTATTCCTTACAAATGGTTCCAACTTCATTTTATTCTAGTATGGTTGATGCTAATTGCTTCTTGTATCTTTCCTTAATCTTGATTGCTTTATTTTTACATTTTAAATGGCAAATAATAGTCTTACAACTCCACCACTTCCTAAAAGACTCTAAATGGAAACTCAATGAGATATTAAGCTTTTAGCTAGACATTGAGTTTATCATTTTTGCTTTTAGTGTTGACCTAAGAGTTGATTTCACACCCCCACTTTGTATCTATACTAGTTTACTCTTTAGTCTCATTGACCTACTTGTGTGGTCATTACTTGGACATAAATACAATTAACTTTTCTTATTAGCTTGCACATATGCACAACAATGGAGCTGCCCAAAGTGCACCCAATGTGTAATGATTTTGCTTCAAAGAACATTTATATCTGTTGCCATGTGCATGATATATTTCATATTATGGAAAAGTTATACTAAATATAACACTTGCAAGTGAATTCATTAAATTTGAATCATCTCCCAACATTAAGAGCACACAAAGGAGTAAGCTAATCTTGTAGCAAATAGACCCCTCTTTATGGCCACAAATTGATAATAATCTAGGATAAATTTTAGGCATGAACATAGTTCTATGATGATCCAAGGCTTGTGCATGGTGGAGCAATGCCCTTAGGGGTTTTGTCCAGTTTTGAATGACCTCATCGTAAAAAAATGGATTGGAGTTTCAGATCGATGGGAACTCTAGCTTTTTGTATTGCCAGGCTTTGGCAACTGAAGGGAAGTTTGGTACAAGATTAGATGTCATCACACATAAATCCCTGTAAACATGGGTGTGTCCAATAGTGTGACCTCAGAGTTTATACCTAGGATAGGTGCATTCACAAATAACACAGTTCTTCTTGTCGTTGTGTTAGAGGATGGAAGATGCTAGTCCACATCCTATTAATAGCAATATGTGCATAGGTTCAATACAAAAGACGCATGTAGTGCATGTGGCCATTCTAAGCACTAGAAAAAGTTAACATAATATATCAATATGTACCTAGGTTTAATACAAAATAAGGCAACTTGTGCATGCACCACCTGTAGCGCTAAAGCTAAAAAATGTTGTTTTAGATCACAAGTACACAATAACTTAACCACCAAAGTCTAAAAACTTCAAGATATAATGCTCGATAATAAACACTACAATAAGATAAGTTTATTAATGTCCAACGAATAACTAAAAGTAGAACAATGGGATTTGCTTAATACAAAGTGTCAATACAAAATGGGAGTGCGAAGGTCACTCCTAGTAAAAAGAAAAATCAAATAAAGCTAATCTATAAGATCTAAGCTTTATTGACATAAAACCAAAGTGATACAATGCTTTGGAAGAGGGTAGAAAGAAAAGAGCCTTATGGCTCCAAGTGCTTGTTCTTTGAAGGATTGGAGGCTCTGTCCTCCTTTAGAGTATCCACTGTCATATGTGTAACTCTCCTACCATCCCAGGTTGAATAGAAGAAACTTTGGATGGATGCTTGACTCGAAGAGCTGGAGTTAGCTCAAGGAATGTTTCTCTATTTAGAGAAGGTAGCTCGTTGTTGGGATCATGATGAGGTGGATTGTTTTCTAGGTTGGCATAAATTGTCGTTGGATGTAAGTCAGTAACATCGCAAGGGTTTTGTTGTTGTTGGGGTTGGAGTACACTTCATATTTTGATGGATCTAGGATTTGTGATGGCACTGCTCCTATCACCTGCGAGATTGGAATCACTAACTTAGTCTACCACCATAGGTTTTGAACCTATCTCCAAGTTAGATCTTACACAACCTTTGTTAAAGCCAAAATGCTCCTAGACAAGTGTACATCATGTTCAAAGTACAATGCACAAGATGACCTATTAGATTCACCATAGCTTAGCATCGCACTAGCTATCACATCCGACATCCATCCCTCCACAAGTATAATTTATCAGATGTACAAAAAATACTATCCCCAAGGGATAACATTGGAAGCTCCCTCCAATTTGTAACCGTCACATAAACTGAGCAAGATTGCCATTCCTATATAAACCCTTGAGTCACAACTCATTCGATAAACATAAATTTATCACAAAATGATTCAAACCCTTCGAGGCTTCTGAAATGAGTAAACAATCAAATGGTTAAGCATGCCAATTATATGCATCAATTGTAACATCCCCAACATCCAATTGGGCTATGCCACATAATTTTTTTCAAACTGTATACAAATAAAAACATATACACACATAAAACTTTTGCGGAACTTTATATATAAAACTCAAAACAGACAAATACATTATGCAAATGCACAGATTCATACAGAATAATAATAAAAATACACATGCATCACACACAGGAAAAACCCATAAAAATAAAAGCATAAATAATAATGCAACATGTAATTTAACACACAATTGACATTTATCTTGGTAAAAATATCACCAATTGGGTGTAGACCTTCCACGAACCTCTCAACCTTAGACCACACTATTCATCACTCTCAGCAGTGGGTCACCCTCGAGCTGAGACTAAACTCCACCCGGGTAAACGGATTCCTATCTAGGCTGATGTATCTTAGACAATAGGAAAAACTCCGTCATAGGTGCCAGTTCAAAATAACAGCCTACAGTCCCTCATTCCCCACATGCTTGTCCCACCCCAAGAAGGTGTGCCCCTTCTCTGCTCAACAATCCTTCGGCTACCCCACTTCCTTTTCGGGCTTCAACAACAGGCCGAATATGAAGTCTCAGAGCCCTATAGTTGTAGTTTGGCACCTTCGAGAATTCAATTCCCAACAATTCTCTCACCTAGAGAGAGTTGCTCACGGGCCTAACCACCTGCCTCTTCAGTATCCCACAGGCCTAACAACCTACTTCTTCAGTCCAACTCCTAAGTTAACCAGGTACAAGTACGGGTACATGTACATGTACAATGATAGGGAGGTACATATATAGTTACAGATACATGTACAAGCACAGGTACAAGAAGGTACAAAGGACAACTCAATGAGTGAGTGAATGATCATGGAATGAATGAATCCACAAATGAACTAAGTCCAAACTATATGTATGCCAACTCGACACTTGTCATGTTGAGAGCTACTTTGGTCCACTTGTCCCCA
>CBVK0100804340.1:0-10783 GCA_900067695.1 Picea abies
GGAATTTTTTGAGATGAAAACAAGTTTATTGGGGGAGGATGTAAGGCCTCCCAAGACACCTATCGAGTGTGCACTCCTTATGAATATTTTGCGATGGATGAATGAAGAACACAAGGAGGAAATGATCATTTGGGAGAATGAATATGGTTTGGGTGTGGGTAAGAGCACCTTGGGGCAAGATGATGATGTGCACACTTAAATTGGAACACACCCTTATTCCCTTGTGACGAATGATGAAGAATTGGGTTTCATTTGGGAAAGGGCGAGGAAAATTGGGAGCATTCCCAAGGATTGGACCCATCTTCCCTTAGAAGCATGGTCGCATCGATAGGTTGAACGACTCCATCGACACAGCCATGTAGAGCCATGGTGATCGACACGAAGGGGAGAATGAGACAAGGGGCACATGCCCAAGAATGGGGCATGCCAGTCCAAGAAATGAATAATTGATGGGTGCATGGGCTTAGATGGGTTCCCGAGGTCCAAAGATGGGCGCGACGGTTAGTTGAGTGTGATGATTCATGAAGGGGCACAATGCACCAAAGAGATGTGACGTTTCACACAAGTGACTCTTAGATTCCATATAAAGGAAAGGGCACACAACTAAACAAAGGCAAGGAAAACCAAGTGTGAGGAAGAGATGGAGCTCTGAGGTTGGATGCACTAGAGGGGCACACCTCAGGCTGAGGCAAGGAGGAACATCAAAGGGGAGTCTGGGTGAGACAAAATATTAGGTCTGGACAATTTTGATATGTAATTCATATTCATGAAACTCTACACATTATTTTAACTAGGACAATAAGATCCTCTTTGTAAAGTTTTATCTTTGTATAATAAGCGAAGTCGGGTTTTAAGCACGGTTCATGTCGCCCACACTTAATATCTGTCTCTTGTGTTTTGCATGTTTTCTATTATATTCCAAATTGACTACATGTTAAAGTAAGTTAACAATTATCTAAGTATACAACTGAGTTACATAGAGTGAGGATGTGACTCGTCAATAGCCTAGAATGAATTATGGGTATGCTCTAGGTGAAGAGGCATATTCCGGGTGAAGTATCCTTGGTTGAGTCAAGATTCCAAGGGAGAACCAATGTAGTGTCACACATCAATGAGATGTCAAGGTTGGACTTGGGCATGACTCTAGGGGGCATCACACATAGCATGAAGGAGTTTTTAGATAGACAAATCAATGTCCTAGCTAAATCCATGAACTTGAGATTGAATACTTTCCAAATCACACTCTTACCAAGGGAGTTGTTCCTTTAGAATGGATGTCTGATAAGCATGACATGTATAAGGTAAAACCTATTGTTGACCAATTTAATGAATCTCTTGAATTCAACCTTGGTTCATAAAATAATCCTAGAATGGTCAAGATAGGAAAACGAACCACTATCGCCGAAAGAGAAGCCATAATAAACCTTATCCTAGACTATAAAGACTTTTTTTCTTAGTTTTATGATGATTTGAAGGCTTATAAATGAGACATTATCCAACATGCTATTCATATCAAGGAAGGAGCCAAACCATTTAGACATAAGCTAAGGCACATTAACCCTAAGTTGGCATCCCAAATCTAGAAGGAACTCCAAAATATGGTTGATTCCAATATTATAGCCCCTATCAGATATTCTTCCTGGATGGATAATTTGGCAGTAGTCCATAAGAAGAGTGGAGAAATTTGCTTGTGTGTAGACTTTAGGAATATTATTCAATTATCTCTCAAAAACAACTACCCTCCTCCAAACATGGAACACTTGTTGCAAAGGATCATTGGTGAAGGAATGAATTCCATGCTAGATGGTTTTTCAAGATACAACCAAGTGTTAGTGAAGAAGGATGATCAACTTAAAAATGTCTTTACCACCCCATGGGGAACTTTCATGAATTTGAGAATGCCTTTCTTTCTTATGAATGTTGAATCTACTTTTCAAAGAGCAATGGAAATTTTTCTTTAAATACTTGATAGGGAAAATAATATAGATATATCAAGATGATTTGACAGTTTTTTCTGAGGAAATAAATGTACACATTTCACACCTTAGGAAAATTTTTGAAAGATGTAGAAAGTATGGTATTTCCCTAAGCCCCAAGAAGTCATTTTTAGGTATTGATAAAGAGAATTTATTAGGTCAGGTTGTCTCTAAGGATGCCATTTCTATTGATCCAGCAATAATCAAGTCCATAAAGAAAATCCCTCCCCTAAGAAATAAGAAGACTTTGCAATCATTCTTTGGCAAGATTAAATTTATAAGGAAATTTGTTCCAAACATTATCGAAAAGGTTAAATCGATGGATTTCTTACTAAAGAAATATTCCTTGTTCAAATGGGATGATAGTACCCTTTGAAGATATTAAGGAAGCAATTATTGTGGCACTTGTCCTCATTAGATCTTTTCTTTTTCTTATGAATCATGAGGACACTATTGTTGGGGTGATTTTGCAAAAAAATAAAGATGATTATGAACAACCTATTGCCTTCATGAATAACACCCTTAGGGACGTTGAACTAAAGTATTAAATAAATGAGAAGCAAGCCTATTCCCTTATCAAATCCTTGAATCATTTTAGAAGCTATGTTGGATATAACAAGATCAAATCATATGTGTCATATATCGTTGTGAAGGATGTTCTTTCCCAACAAGATTTCCTTCGAACCAGAGGGAAATGGGTGTCAAAAATACAAGAACATGACTTAGAAATCAAACCTAATAAGATCATAAAGGGAAAGGGTTTAGCTAAGATGTTGATCGAGAGTAATGAAGAAGCCATAAGGATGGGTGGGCCAACCAAGTCAATGTGTTCTTAATTGAATTAGAGCATGATGAGTGGTATTCTAATATTGTATATTAATTGAAGAATCTATCATGCCTTGATCACTTAGTAGACCATAAAATAAGAGCCTTGAGATTGAAAGCCATGAAGTATTGCTTAACCCAGGATGGTTTAGGATGGAAAAATGTCGATGGAATAATCCTTAGGTGTGTAAAAAAAGATGAAGTAGACAAGTTGATTAAGGAAATCTATTCAGGATATTGTGGTGGTCATTTTGTTGCCCGCACCACCACCCATAATATTCTACGAGATGGTTAATATTATCCTACATTCTTCACTAATACTCAATGATATGTCAGGCCCTTCCAACCTTGTGAATTCTTCTCAAGGAAACAATGATTGTCTACTTTTCCTTTGAAACCAAAAGTTGTTGAAGCACCTTTTCTACAATGGGGTTTAGACTTCATTGGTGAATTCAAAGATAACTCCTACAAAAATTATCATTAGGTTTCAACTGGTATAAACTATTTCACTAGATGGGTAGAAGTTATCCCAACGCAAAGGGAAACCGAGGAATTCGTGATGAATATCCTTGAGGATAGAATAATCACAAGGTATGGTGACCCTGCTAAGATCAGTACTGGTAACACAAACGCATTTTTCTCTTTGGATTTAGTAGAATTTTTCTTTAAGTTGGATTGTTCTATCTGACTCATCCAATTATTATCCCCAGGGAAATGGATTGGTAGGATATAGCAATAAGAATCTGATGAACATTGTCAAGAATATTGTAGGTGAAAATAAGAAGGGTTGGGATAGTAAGAATAAATATTCTCTATGGGAAATTCGTACTACGACTAAGACTTCTACAAGAAAAACCCCATTTGAGCTAGAATATGGATTGGAAAAAAAGTTTCCTATCAACCTCTAAATACATGTCCTTCAGTTTGTGCAACAATTTGCAACTGATAAGGAGGTTTTACAAGGAAGAATTGATCAAATTATAGAGTTGGAAGAGTCTAGGAGGTGTGATTTTGATCAAATGGAAAGGAATCAAAACCATATCAAGGGAATGTTTGATCATAAAGCAAGACAAGTGACTTTTGAAGATGATGACCTTGTACTTAGGTGGGACAAGAGAAAAGAGAAGTCGAGTATGCATAAGAAGTTTGATAGCTTATGTCTTGGCCCCTACCAGATCAAAAAGAATTATGATACTAACTATTTTTATTTGACTACACCAGAGGGAAGGAGACTATTATTACTTATTAATGGATTCCTTCTCAAGCCCTATTATGTGGAAGGAACATGACTTCTTAAGTTTAGAGTAGCGTAGATTAGTATTAGGTCATGTTGTGTTCTTGCATTTGATTGTTTATTTTATTTGTCATTTATTTGTTGATTTACTATGCATTCATGTTAACTTAGCATATACATATTATATAAAAACAAATGACATATTGATGAAAATGGAAAAAAATTATTTCTCACATTGGTTTTATATTTTCACACTAGGGTGGATAACATCCCCATGTCTTTGGTCACTAATAGTATTATTTTAGGATGTAGCGGGACTTTTAGAGTGATACATATTTTAGGTATTGGATTACCAGAGATGTCGAGGTTCTCATGCGCTCTATGGTGAGCACATGACCCATGTTAGAACTAAATGTTACCCCCCCTAATCTAGGGGTAACTATAAGAGATCATGTCTCATGGATGAAAATGAAGACAATGATTATGAGGATGATAATGATTAATATTGTCCATAGAAAAAAAACCAACTCATATGCCTCCCCCCTAATCCAACTCAGCTCATTTCACTTGATCACCATGGTTCAATTGATAATGGTGGTCCAACACACATGAGGTACACTAGTCATTGTTTCATATAAGTATTACATTTAATGCATTAGGCATTTAGGTGAGGATCATGGATTAAAATCAAATAATACATCATCATCTTGGAAAGTTATGTTTTTTTTCCTTGTTTCACCTCGATAGCCATCATTTGTGTCTGTTGAGATAAATTTCCTCTTCTGAAATTTCCCTCCCCTTTTCTATTTTTCCACCTTCTTTTGTCCATTTCTTTTCCCCCTTATATGCTTACCCAAATTCCCCTTTTATTTTTCCCTTCTATTCTCCCTTTCTAGTTACTATACTTAGTATTTTTTTCCAAAACAATGGGTTTGTGGGTTCCCGGGTTTCAATATTTCATATTCCATGTTCCGTGACATACATTTTGTACCCAGACAATATGCGATATACATTTTGACCATTGGACTCCCTAAGCTCCTAACTATATCATCTCTCCTATATTGAGTCAGATCGACCATGTTACAACACTTAGCCAATTTTCAACCTTCTACAATGGCGGGTTCCCAAGTTGGCGAGTTCACAAAAACCCCAAATCCTATTTTCTCTCGTCTGTCCCCACTACCTTCACACTTTTCCCAAAATGAATTTAGTATGGTTTAATGATAATAAATCATCATGCAGGTCATGTAAAGATCGTCATTAATAAGTGAAGGGCTCGAGGAGATTTCTTATTAAACCACATCAAAGCACGATTTGCGAAAGACTATATTATATCTCTCAAGAACTCATTTCAAATATTATCTGAATTAAAATAATGCTATTGTCAACTTCTGAAATCAGTATCTCGACAATAGTTCTACGGAGATACTTTGAACATTTTTGGACTAGAGGACCAAAACTTTCAATGGTCTAGAGCGTATTCTTATTATTCATCCCCTTTTGCTCAGAAGGAAGTAATTTCGATGTCCAGAATTTCTCACACGAGCTGTGTTCCTAAGGTTTTTGACTGCAAGGAACTAGTCTCCTAGTGCACTGAGAAATATATACCAAGTCAGCAAGAGATTCAACTCCAAGACCATTCTCCAGTCTCTCTTTCACCTCAAGTGTTATGTAAATTTTTGAAACTCCCAAAGCCAACACTCACCTTCAAAGGTGAAGATTGCAGGTACTTCTTGAAAAAACATGACAATGGCCTAGATATCTTACCTGAATTCTTGGAGAATCCCATGGCCATCCCTAAAGATATTACCAAATTGCAAGTCAACTTGTTCAAAAACCCATTTCAGGAAATTTCCTGGTTATTCACCAGAGTGACAGGCCAAGAAAATACTGCCATCATTTCTCGTATGATTCTTTATATATTGTACTATATTGTCAAGGAGTAGGCCATTTTTGACTGGGGAAAGTTGATTTCTATTGAAATCTCTTCCCAATTGTCTTAGTATAAAAATGATAAGAAATTCTTTATGGCTTCTTATTTGGTTTTCGTGATAGCACATTGCTGTCAATTTCCTAAATTGTCTATCTGCAAGAAGGTAAATTGTGAATTTGACCCAGTGACCTTTTGGTACCACGCATTGTGGAGGAACAAAGCTTCCCTGCATTTTTATGAAGTTTTCAATGAATTTGTCTCAGTTTTAAAGTAATATTGTTTGGAAAATATACCCCAAGAATATCCACCTAGGAAAATAAATTCATGGATAAGAAGGGGACCTTGGAGCAAATGGAAAACTACAATGTTATCAGGATTTTTAGTTCTAAGGAGAATCCCTCCTTTCTTCCATGTCATATATCCGACAGAATGTTTTTTACAGAAGTTGCAAGGCAAATAATTTATGGTTGCAATTTTTTCATGAGAAATGAAAAAAGCAATTCATACCTTTGCCTTGGAAGATTGGGGACTTTGTTTTCAGAAATATGAAAAAAATTGATGAATTTTCAAAAAAAATCCACAACTTGAATCTTAAGTATGATGAAAATATTAAAGAGTTCGACCCTAACAGAATCTTTGTGGAACATATGTTAGCAATGGGTTTTAGCAATTCATTTATCCACACTGTTCTAGGAGAAGAAGGACATGATAACTTGGGTGATCTTGTTCATGCCACTAGTGACTTAGAGATGGTACTTGGTACCAATGAATTTTACAAACGAAGAGGAAAGGGTCCCAATGAGAAGAGTGCCAAGTCCCCAACTATTACTCCTAATACTACAACACCTCAGAGCAGTGCTCTAGTGGTCCACCCATCTTAAAAAGTAATCAACAATTATTCAGATAGAGGAGGAGACAAGAACCCCTCGAGGAAAAATTGAAATCTCACATAAACTCCATGTGAGGAAGAAGAGGAAGAATATTGTACAAGAGGAAGAAGAGAAATGCATCGAAAGTGACATCAATAGCTTCTCCCTCGAAGATATGGATCTCAAGGCTGACATTGAGAAAATGTTTCATAACATTGATCATCCAAGAGGCGCATCCCACCAGAATCAGTCATTGGAAATTATTGAGAATGAGATATTTGATGAAGAAGAATCATTTGTATTTCAAAGTGTTGTCTTTGACAACGAATCTAAGAAATTAATTATTGAGAAGAGTGATGTGAAGAATAAAAGGGGGAAATCTCATTCAGAGGTTAACCTAAGAAATATGCATCCTTCCAAGATTTCCAGAATCCATAAAGCAACTAGCGATGCATTGGATGACTCCATTGGTGGTCTCAAAGTGGAAAATATAAAGTTAAAGGAAAGGATTAAGGAACTGGAAGAGGCCTTAATGCCTCTTCCACTTCTTTCCAGCGCTTTGGAAATTTTCAGACACACCATGCCTGCAGCCAAATTAAAAGGATCCTCAAGCTTTCTCACATAAGCCACGAGCTATGTGGAGAATAATATCAAGAAAAGAATGACATTGATTATAGAAGCTTGGGAAATTTCAAAGAGCATGATTTATTTTGGCTCAAGGGAACATGCCTTCCATGAGTATTTATAGGCCAACCTAAATAATGAAGAAAGTTTCTACCTTGATGTTGTGGTACCCTTTGGTATTAAATATTCCAACATGTTAGAGCTAAAGAGAATTGAGGAACACCTTCCCTCTCTAAGTCGGATCAAGTAGTTGAATGTATGATGAAAAGAAAAAATAAAGAACTTGAACAACATCGTTCAATCATGCAGCCAAGCCATAACAAGGAGAGAAGAGCTATTCAAAAGGCTCATAAAGGTGGACCTAGCCGAAAGAACTAACGAAGTCCACAATCCCAAGTTGACCCTCAACTCGTTGTTCCTAACAAAAAAACAGTTCTATGAGCAAGTTGAGATTTTTAAAGGATTGTCAATTGAAAATTTCTATGGTACAATTGAATATGATGATGATGCCATAGATAACTGGCTAGTGGATTACTCTGTAAAAAATCAAGATATTGAAGAAGCATTACATGGAATTTCCCTTGATCTCTGAAACTTTGAAGGCAAGTTGTTCAACATTAAAATCGAGCATGAAATCAGCATGGCACCTATGAAAAGTTACATCGAAGAATGGTTCAAGAAAGCTATCGATAAACTGACAAATGAAGGGAAAGAAGCAATTGAGATGGTTCCTATAACTGTTGATGAAAATAATAAAAGGACATCAATGAGATAATGAACACACAAGGGACCATCATAGTAAGTTTATGTTGATCATATCCTTTTTATTTATCAAGTTCTTCATCTAGTTATTCCACCTCTTTCAGTAGAAAGGTTTAACTGAAGACTGATAACTCCTTTTTTTCTTCTTACCAAGTCTTATTGTTTCTTATACCACCCAATGTCTTCCTTCTAAAAACTTATTTCTTGTATTTATTTTCTTTATGGTCCGTGGGAGCCCCAATCCCAGTCTTTAAGACACATGCATTTACAATTTCAAAGAATATGTAACAAACTATATATTTTTTAGAAATTTCAAGAGAACTACTTTGGTAACAACCTTGACTGTGCTTTGTAACCCTGTTTTCAGAATATAAAGTATTTGAGGTTGATCTATCATTATCTTTATTTGAATTTCCCATATGTCCACTCTGTTATATTTCTCTTTTGCATGCAAATCATCTTCTTTTTTATTTCATGTGATCATAAATCTTTATCTTAAACTATGATGGATATGAGGAAATTTTGATTATTTCTATTAAATGTGTGGAGTGAGTGATTCCTTCTCCTTTCTTAGGAAATTTCTTTAAAAAGAAAAAAAAAAATCATTTTCCTTTTATTTGATTACCATGACAGACTTATGTTAAGTCCCACTTTCTGAATATTTAGAAATCCTAAGAAAAATCTAAAGAGGATTACCATCTCTATAAAAACGCAGGGGGATTCACATCCTCACGAGGTTGTCATTTTGGTCCAAACAGATTCAAGCGTCAACATTTTTGGTGACCATATTGGGGATCTGAACAAAAATTTGGAACCTGGTCTAGCATTTTTGAAAGAATATATGACTTTTCCCCAGGGTAATCAGCCCCGTTTGGAAATTGGATTGAATAATCAATGAAGCATTTTACATCAGTTTTACAATCTGGTAATAACAACAGCTGAGAATCGAGAAGAGTTAGAAAGATCCTGACATATCTTAGTCTAATAAGAAGAAAGATAAATCCTTTGAAGATAGAGGAGAGAGGAACAACAAGACCGAAAAAAATCAAAGGCTAGCTAGAGCAGCACAAGAAAAAGGTTAGGATAGAAGCTGGACGAATACAAGGGACCCATTACCAGAAGTAAAAGCAAGAAACTCTTTATTCTTAGAAGTGAAAATCCTATCCCTGGAATCTCTCCAGACATAGATGAAAGAAACTAACAACCCCAAGACAAGCATCATGAGGAGAGACAAGGAGGTGGAAGAGATGCTGCAAGAAATAAAGGAAACCCAAGATTTGAAAATCGAAGGAGGGTAAGGGATTCCCCTCTAAACCCGATAGGTGAGAAACTTGATCTCCATGTTCTCCCTAAGGGAACCTTAAAGGAATTTTATGGAGATGGAGCAATCGATGCAAAGAGGCATCTGCACTTATTTTTTGATGTTTGTGATTTTCACCGTGTTGAGTATGACAATGTCATGGTAAGGTTATTTCTACAAACTTATTAAGAAGAGCGTATGAATGGTATACAACATTTCCCAGTAGATTAATTCGCTCATTTAATGACCTCGAAGCTATGTTCTTGACTATGTTTTCCCCTCCAATTGCTTACCATACCCTTCTCACTGATTTCTTTCCCCTCCAATTGCTTACCATACCCTTCTCACTGATTTCACCCAAATTGGTTTGAGGAAGAATGAAAGGATATGAGATTTTAATCTCAGGTTCAATAAACCTTGAGTAGGATTCCAAAAGATAAAATACCAAATGACCCAGTCATTCTCGGTTGTTATAATAATGCAATGCCTCCGAATGTAAAATATGCTATCAGAACATCCCAAATGGATACTTTGGAGGAGGAAATGACTAAATCCACCGCGATGGAATAAATTACGATTGAAACGGGTGTCGACCTCGACATTATACTGGGATGAGTGCAAAGACATATGGGAGGATTAAATATTGATAATCAAGGAGCTTCTAGTTCAATAAAGAATGAAGAATTCAAGCCTCTACTAGCTCAAAACCAAACGATGGGAGGAGGATTTTTAAAGGGAACCATACCTGACATAAAGGTTGAACCTGTGGTGGCACAAGAAACTAAGCAAAGAATAGAAATTGCATAGATGAATAGAACCATCCAAAAATTGCAGAACGAGATAACCAGACTAAGAAGGGGAGATAATTACGTGCCAAATCCAAGAATTCCAATCCCAAAGCAAAGGAGGAACCCTCCCCAAGAAAACAGAGTGAGTTTTGAGAACATGAATAATTTGCAAAGACCAAGGGTTGCCAGACAACCTACTCCAAATGCAGTTGTTCTAGATGATGTGTATGATGATAAATTATTGAACAATATAATTATTACTCACTTGATGAAAGATCTGAAACTATGAAGATGGACGGGTGTGATACGTCCATGTATATATTTGAAGAGGGTGACAATGATCCCACATCGCAAGAAAACTTTGCCCAATCAAGAGGATTTGTAATTAGACAAAAAAATAAAGGTGATTCTGATAAAGAAAACCAAAAAGAAAAAGAAAAAATAAATGAGAAAAGAGAAAATGAGAAAGTGA
>CBVK0100804345.1:0-11111 GCA_900067695.1 Picea abies
TAAATATAAGCTACAATATTTTTTAGAAGGAATTCCTATTTTTTAGGAAATCCTTACATTATAGGGAGGCCTAGAAAATAGGGCATGGGAAAGATGGTAAGATAAAAAGTAAAAAAAAAAAAAAAATGGTATATATTAGGACAATTGAGTTTTAAAAAAGAAAAATAATAAATACAAATGATAAACTAAAAGATAAGAATAATGAATCTTTAAAATACAAAATGTATAATAACACACTTCATCCTAGGTCTTAGTGTGAATTATTTTTTTTTTATGGTTATAAAATAAATTAAATAGTTAAAAAAAAATAGAATAAAAATTAAAAAAAACAAAAATAAATAATTAAAATTAAATTAAATAGCATACATAAAACAAAACAAAATAAAAGTAAAATAAAATAAACATTTACAAAAGAGACACACAAAATAAATTTAAAATTGAATATATATATATATATATATATATATATATAATAAAATAAAAAAATAAATAAAGTAAAATGATACGATATAATTACAAAAAATGGGAAAAATTAGATGTATATAGGAAAGTCGAAGTCCCACGCCTCCTAGATTCCACTATTCAGGCTTACTAAGATATCAGCGTGGTAACTAGCGTGTCTTAAGGGGTAACATGCGCCAGCTTGTGATTGCATGGGACTAGAAGGGGCCCCGTTTGAGCGAGGAATAAGGATGGGGGGATCATCAACGATGAGGGATCACCAACAACGACGAGTTACTAGACTGCAAGGGGTCGTCGACAACAAGGAAGCACCTAACAACAAGGAGTGTCGACGACGAGGGGTCGTCGATGATGAGAGAGAATGAGAGAATCATCGACGATGAGAGAGGATAGAAGAATCACTGATGAGGAGGGAGGATGTCTATCAAACTAAGGATGGGTACAAGTGTCATGCGGGTGACAGGTCATGGTAGTGCCACGTATTTGAGGACACCAGTGTGGCAACTGAGCTAGGTTGGGTTTTATTAACTGTCGAATAACTTGTGTCATCGAACGGATAGGGGTCGTTGATAGCCAAATTATGAATGCAGTTGGATCAAAGGGGAGGCATCATTGTCGACAAGTAGGTTAGAATGCGAAGGATAAGAGTGTGAAGGACATGAGGGCGTCATCGACAACATAGGATCAGTAACATCCAAGTGATAGAGAAGAGGGTTTCTGACGATGAAAAGGTCTTTGTCGATGAATGGGTCAGAGGAATGAAGAAACCAAACATAGAGGATACGTGGTGGGTTCCACAACAACATCATGTCGATACCATGTAGGATGGCACAAGTGAGAGGGAACCACACATCCAAGTGATAGAGAAGAGGGTTTCTGACGATGAAAAGGTCTTTGTCGATGAATGGGTCAGAGGAATGAAGAAACCAAACATAGAGGATACGTGGTGGGTTCCACAACAACATCATGTCGATACCATGTAGGATGGCACAAGTGAGAGGGAACCACGTGGATGCCATGTGGAAGTGAAGTGGAAATGTGAGTGAAGACTTAGGAAA
Organism: Picea abies; assembly: GCA_900067695.1. Lineage (NCBI taxonomy): Eukaryota > Viridiplantae > Streptophyta > Pinopsida > Pinales > Pinaceae > Picea > Picea abies. Next base: position 1,521 of record CBVK0100804345.1, read on the forward strand.
CTTCATGAAGCCATAACGTTTGATCCGAAACTCAGATTTAAGCATGGTTACAAGCATTGGAAAGCTATCAAATAGAAAAATCAAACTAAGAGGTTTAAATAAAGAGAATAATAGAATAAAAGAGATGGAATGATAAATAAATAAAAAGGAAAGATCAAAGGGGAATAAGATCAAAGGATTCTCCCAAATGCATCTCAAGGCTGGAGAAATCACGAAGAAAGGATATCACACAAACCTAATCCTGCAACCATAGAAAGAGATGAAATCATTTATGCGATAAAAAATGACATTCACCAACACATGAGAAGCACAATATTTTCTTTCCTTTAAGAAAATTTATGAACAAGCACTGAAAGTGAAGAAAATGAGGAGGAGAGGTTTTTCGAAGTATAAGATCATCTTTCCTTTAAGAAAATTTATGAACAAGCACTGAAAGTGAAGAAAATGAGGAGGAGAGGTTTTTCGAAGTATAAGATCAAAAGAGGAAATTGACCACTATCAAAGACAGTCATCAGCAAAGATCGAACCCCCAAACTCCCTCGAGGTAGGAAAAGAGATAACATAGGCTCCAACAATAAAGGATTATGCAATATGATCAAAATTTTAGTAGGGGATCCTTTTCCTTTCACTTGTAAAACAAAAAAGTAAAAAGGGGGGTTGTTGTGGCCACAACAAATGGAGACACACTGGAAGAACTAGTTATCTCTGTCAAAAAAAGTCTATGGCCTATACTTCAGATCTGAGTTTTAAAGATAAGTTCATCACACTACAAACAAATTTTTGACAATCATGGGTACCACAATGATGCCAAAATTCTAAAAGATATAGGCCAATATTTCTAGTACTAGGAATCTAACACACCATTTTCAAATAACCAAATAATGAGATAAAAAAATTTATTGGATGCACACTTTATATTGGTTTTGGTTCGATCATGGGTTTTCACTTTTAAGACAAACATACATCTGCTAAGTGTGTTCCTCATCTCTCTTTTCCCAGCATTGCTTCGATACCAGCGAGCATCCATAGCCCCGACGAATTTGTCTCAATACCATACAAGCATAGCCCCATTACTAGTAGGCATCCATAGCCTCGACAGGTTTACTTGTATTTCCCACAATATTAATAGTGTTTTCAACTTCCTTTTTTATTTCAAAAAATGCTCACTCTTTCATATTTAGATATAGATATGCATCTACACATAGGGTGTGAAGGAAGTGGGGTGATACAAGAGTTTCATTTATTTGCTGAGTAGATGTCATTTATTTAGTTTAACCCACATGTCTCCCCAAAATCTATCATAGTATGGACCATTATATTAATGTGAAGTGGATGAAGCTCAAAGAAGAGAGTGGATAAACACTTTTCTATACTTATGGATTGTCATGATATGCGTAACATGCACATGTTTTCCATCACAATCATCAGTCCATACCTATAGCTGAGAACTTTATAAATGTTCATTCAGATAGAGAAGCCCATGTATCTTATGACTTGTAAGAAAAAAATTCAGTATGTGACCAGAATTGACCAACCCCTCACCATGATTCAAAGAGAAATCCTCAAGGAAGTCTAAGAGTCAATTCAACTCAAGGGAAATACAAACAATCAAATCAAAAGAAGGAATTAATATGTACAGGCAAAACGCAAGACTGAAATCAGAAATCAAATTCATGAAAAAAAATAAAAATAAGCTAAGGGATCTAAAACTAAACTATTTGTCATCAAAAGAGAAAGAAAATTGGTTGAAAAATAAGAAGAAAACCCATGAGCAAGCAATAAATTTGTTGCAGAAACAAAGAGAGTATTTTCAGTGAAAACTCAAAAAATAATCCAAGGGAAATAATCATTCAATAAATGGTAAACGTTCGATATCAATCCCAACAGAAAAACTCCCAGAGTTTCTGATCTAAAAAAAAAAAAACAAATTACAAGAATTGATGGTCTAGTGTAAAATATTTGCGACAAAATTCTCCAATCCAATTATCACGTGCAATTTCTTTCATTCAATGCAACAAAAACATGTCTTTGGGAGTGTAGAAAAATGGGTTAGTGTATATGCTTAGTCAAAACAACTTTTCAAAATCCAATTTCATGTAATATTCCATAGCCCAAATTCTCTTAAGATTTCTTGACATAAGCAATTCCTTTGCAATTTTAAAAATGTTGAATTTTCCAATAACAAAAATTACATTTCATATTTCTCACTCAAGCACCATTTTCTCTTTGTTATAAAATATCATCAATAACCACATAAAACCCTAATTCAATCGAATAAAACAAAGAGGAAAATCACAGTTATGGAGTTCATCAAAATAATCATTAAAATAACTCCAAACAACAAGTAGATCATAAAACAATATGAGAGTAGATGAATGAGAATATCTTTTTGATCAATTATTGATTTGGTGACAAAAATGTTGCAAAAGAATCTCAATATCCAAGTTTAGATTAACACTTCCATAAGTTGTCTTCATTTCAATAGAAAATATTCTAAGTTGTTGGTTGCACAAACCATTTTCTTGACCTACATACAAAACAGAACATTGTGATCAGCTTTGAGGAAGTTCAGGAAGAATTCCTCCTCTCAAATGACTTACTTTAAAATGAAATTAATCCAAATAAAAAAGTAAGGACCAGAATAAAAACTAATGCTATGAAAAACATGCTTAGCTAAAATAAACTTAAACTAAGTTGGCTATCATAAAAATTTGTATGAAGGCCAGTGCAGTTATCAAGTATTCATTAGCTGTGCATTTAATCAAATATCACATCCTTCTCCATGAGATATGAGCAATATTTTCTTTCCCTGATAATTCTTTTTACCAAATGACTTTAGTGTCATGATTGTTGTGAGATTTGGATCTCTGGACACAATGTCTTGTTCCCAAAAACATAGTCAATCAAAATAAGCAAACAAGACTATAAGACTTCAATCCCATCCATATTTTGATGATATAAATCCACCAACAAACATTAATTATAAAAATATGATTGAAATCTTAATGAATTGGTAGTTCTGAGATCGAGTCTTTGGTTAATCATTGGATTGGTGAATAAAAAGATGTGTTCCCAAGCAATTTTCTAAAAAACATATCAACAAAAACCACATTTTCCAGAATGTCACAAATGTGTTCCAAGCAGCCTGAAAGAATACCTCTTGATTTTTTATAAGAGAGGAGGCTTGGGTGAAGAAAGATATAACATAATAAAAAAATCATACTTAAAACTCCCATTGAACAGAGCATAGGACAATGACATCCAATTCCTAAAAATTAAAACTACAAGTGATGCAATAAAATAACTCAAAAGAAATGAAAAATCAACAAAGTGGATTATGCAAAAAAATGTTTATGAAAAAAATTCATGTTGGATGAAAGTGATCAAAGAAAAGTCAGATGGAAAGAAACCATGATAAAATATTCATCCAAGGAAATTACAAGGAGTTGGAGAGGACTTAATCTCAAATGAGTTGAATTTAATCGTCAATATTTTCATTTACTGTGCATGATATAACAACATCAACACTATAAAAGAATCTCAATCAAGCCAAAACCTTCTAAATGAGAGTCGTATGAGTGTTGGATCATTAGTATTGAGTCTCACCACAAGAGGGGTGAACTAGTAATCTAATTTTAAGATATCCGACTTGTGGAAAGACAAAATGATTCAAAGAGATTTGACATAGTGATCATGTATAAAAAAAATAGTGATATGAAAATTACGTAGCACATAGGAAATTTGGAAATGAGATGAAGTAAATTTTCCCATATATTAAATTCAGAAATTGATTGACGGGAAAATAAATGATCAAACCTTGTGTTTATTTCCATCGTAGGTGTGAATTCATTTATTGATTAGCCAAACATAATGAAATGAAAATGCAAACATAAAAACTAATCAAGATCTAGAAAAGAAAGTTAAACTATGTAAAATAAAGACACTAATTTATTCTATCCTACTCCTATCCTATGCTACTAATGGATACAAATTGATCTATGTAAATTTGTAATGCCAATGTAGCCATCCAAGTAATCGCGATCCTGCAAACATATGTTCAGGACAAAATATTAGAAACAGAATTGGAATAAAAATAGAGTAAATATAGGAAAAATTGAAGCATGATAAAATCTATTCACCATATTAAATATATGACAATAATAATTCATGGGAAATCATTCGAAGTAAGATCTCTCCAACCATGCTTTAATTCTATTGTAAAATATTTCACTTCTATCATAGAATTCATGGAAGGAGTTCGATGGGAAGTAGCATTCCAAATGAGAATCGTGCATAGAGTTTATATAAAGTGTTCTTGGTGAGAGAGTCTTCAAACTAATAAATTTGTTTATCCTTGAATACAAGCCAAAATATTAAGGGCCTGACATAAACATCACCATAGACTGAAGTGCCTCATTATCTTGTCAAGCCTCCCTCGACTCACACTTCAAGTAAAGAATAAATTGAGATAGACTAGTGAGATCAAATGATATGCATGGGTTAGTACCAACCATGGTACAAGAGATATCCACTAGTATCAACAATATTAATTAAAGGGCTACTTGAACAAGAATATTCTCTATTGATAAAAAAATGAAGAAGATACTAAGAAGACATCATTTGATACACATTTGCTACAAAATTCTCTTCATCCCATGAAAAAGGTTGATAAGGTTGGGCTATAATTAGTTCATGGGAAGAGGCCTTATCCTATTTATCTTCCAAATGTGCATCACCACCATCAAGTACTTCAACAAGGGTTAGCCCCATTGAGTCAATTTGAGTCGTATGGTGGGTGGTTTCCTACAAAGTTAAACCATTAAAAAGTTAGGATATAAATAGAAATAAGTGGAAGAATTAAGAGAATTGAAAGCCTCTCTAGAAAAAGAATTTTTTTTAGAAAGTGACTCCCTGAATGATAGTCCTTCTTCTTTAAAAACATGGGTGATTGATTGTGAATCGTTGGGATTCACACTAGCTATGGTTTCATAATCAGTACATCCTTCCTCAATAAGGTTTTCCTCTTCCAAGTTAAAAATAGATTGTTGAGATAAAAGAGCTATGTCATGCATGTTTATTTATCCTTGTTGGGTGAAATGATCAATGTGGTTGTCTTGCCCCTGCAAAATATGATAATTTGAAATTTTTTCCAAAACATATTCATGGTTAGAATAGGGGAGAAAATCACAAGAATCGTTAGAACAAGAAGTTTCAATAAATGATCCACCAACAATAGGAAAACAATATTTCTCTATGTAAGTTATACAAGAATAATTTGTAACAACGGGACAATCAAAATCGAGAGGAACTAATTCCAAATTATCCATGGGTGAGGAAGAATTGATTTCATTAGTGTCCATATTTTCTTCATTAACAAAGTGACCGGCTTTCATTTTTTTCTCCATAGCTCCCTCCTCCATTTATTGTGAGGGAAAAGATGAGATAGGATAATGAGAGCCTAACATAACCATCAATGTGACCCGAACTGTTCCACTATCAATAGGAGAACCCTCCTCTTGGCCAACTACATAAAAATATGAACTTGAATTCAGAACATAAGAGGTCTCTTTTTGGTCAAAAGGAAAGAAAGGGGGAATGGAGTGGTGAGAGGATACATATTATTATTTCAAAAAAGAATTTACTATCTGATATATATCCCCCACAATAAAGAAAGATCCAGAAATTTGAAGTCCAACTAAGGGATTAACATTTACAATATTTTCATTTAAATCTGAATCAATATGTAAAGGAACATTTAAACATGACTTAGATTCTTAATCCACTAGCTGGTACATTTCATTAGTAAGAGAAACTAAACAAGAAATCAAATCACCGTTAGAAGGCATGTCATCCGAATGAAACCTATAGCACAGATGAGTAAATCTAATAATATAATCTGTAAGAGATTCATCTTCATTCTTCTTAATCTCTAAAATTTCTGCACAAATTATCGTAGTCATAACCCTCAAACGCATGCAAAACTTTATGCATAAATTGTTCCCATGTGTGAATAGAGGAAGTTGAAAAAGTATCGCACCAACTCTTGACCCGACTTGCAAAAGTGAGAGTGAATAGCCTGCAAATGACATTACCATTAGTAATATTGTGAGAGGAATAAAATTTCTAGAAATTAAAAGCATGTTCAGATGTAGAGATTTCGGTCTCGCCATTAAATATAAGTTGTGACAAGAAATGTAAAATATTTCTAGGAGGTTTGGGAGGTAGAGTACTGGAAAAAATCCATAAAGGGATTTGGGATGGAGCCATTAGTAAATTAAAACAAAAATTAACAATAATGAATCCATAGACTCATCTTGTCATCTTCCCTCCTTCTAGCACCATTTATGTTGACGGGACAAGATGACTCGTTCAATTAGATGAGGGAAAACTCTCGATGGAAGGTCCCAATCGGAACCACTCTCGTTTGGGGTAGCTTTTCCCATGAGTTTATAGGCCTTGCCGTCACTTAGAATTAAAATAATAAAAAAAGGGAAAGAAAACAAACTCCCCCCCAAAGAGTTCTAACTAATTCTAAGGATAAAATAACTAAAGGCTAACTAATATTATCTAACTACTTCTAACATATCCAGAGAGAAAAACTATAAGAATGAGTATAGACAAGGATAATCATCAGAACCATAAATAATTCATATATTCTAATGGTAAATGAAAGAAATAATTCTATAGATGTATAGAAAAATAGTTGCACAATACATTTATAACATCATTTTTGTACCAATGAAGAAACATTTGATTTTTTGAGTACACAACATAGAGTGTAGAAAAAATTCATACAACAAAATCCTATCTACTCGAGCAAAAGATAAATGCATCAAGAGTAGTCTCTACTACATCCATCAAAGCCACAAATTTATGAAATGCTTCCTACTCTTTATTCCTCAGAAGTAATAGTACCATCCTATGTTATATCTCTGTCATGTATACCTATACCATTGTGCTCCTCTGTCTGATACCTTTCCAACAAGGTATCATGGGCCTCATTCCCACACCTGTAGCAAAAGTTAAGGTCAGTTGAAAATTGTCACTCAGTAGCCATTGATTTAGCCTACGGGTGAATTTGGACCATTGATCTTCTTCCTGAAAAAGACATCCCACACACATGAGAGAGTTAAATGCTTATCTATTTAAAAGGTTCAACCCTTGTGGGTGTGAATAGAACCTGGGTGGGCACAAGACTTGCGGCTTGTAGAATGTTTTTTTTCTAATTTTCCTTCTTTTAAAATCAAGAAAATAATGAAAAATGAGAATATAATACAATGAAAAGTAAAAAGTAGAAAGAAAAATAAATATTATTTATAGAGTTAAAAATTAAATTTACCCCTAATCAATAAAAAATAATATTTACAAAAAAATAACCTACCCCTCCCCCCACTAGATTTGAACCTCTGACCTCATGTTGGTTACTAATCTCTTGCTACTCCTTAGGCTGATCCAAGTTAAAATCCGAACAAGCTTCCAACAAAGCCTCTAAAACTATCATCCCTCCTAGTTAACCAGAAGGAAACAGAACACACAGAGTGTACTGCATAGTCTCACCTGAGATAGTTCTATAGGTGGCTGCAATGCTCAGGTGCTTGCAGCCTGGGAATGAGTGGGGATCTGGGGGTGTACTTTGGGATCTTCATTCATTTACTATCTCATACATCTAGATTTAATATATTGTCTTTCTTTATCCATGCATGTAAATCAACAATCTAACTACTTCATCAAGAAAATTATCTAAGAGTTTACCATTGAAAGAAAATAAATAAGCAATAACCAGTTCACATAACACATGATCTACCGTGGTTCACCCCCTCCTGGGCTATGTCCAAAACGATTTGGCTCCCAATCTCTTTTATTATGTTTCTGCAAGATATCATTCCACGTGCACTACATTCTCTGGTCTTACAATCACCACAGACTCCTCAATCCCTGTAAGGCTGACTAGATCACACTAGGCTCCTCAGCTTGCAATCTAACCCTTGGGCTAGAGTTGCTTGACTCTACTCTAGCTCAATACCTTACAAAAATTTGCATCTCTTACGATATCTATTTAGCCGTGAAAAATAGTCTTCCTTTCCATGCTAGCTCTCGAACCTGCTACCTAGACCTCCTAGGTACTTACTTATACATATTCTTGGATTATTGGAAATTACCATATCTTACAAAAAACCTAACCCTAATGTAGTTAGGTTTCCTTGCATGCACACCTTGCATGATTTCCTCGCACATGCTGCTTTTTCTTCGAGCTGTATTTCTCGCACTTCATGCTTTTCTCTCCAAAAATATCCTTTTCCCAAAAATGGGCATGCGCCCAACAGGTCCCCAAAACTGACATTTGGCTCGTCCTGAGCCACCTAGGCTTTACGTGCTCCCTCAACAACCTATTCTAGATTGTGGAATTTATCTGCAAGTTCCCTTCCTCGTGTTTGTACCTAGGTGGCCTTTTCTGTGAGCGCTTCTACAACTTGCATTGTTATCTCCTCCTAGATCATTGTTGTGCACTCTTCTTATGCTTCACCATGTTACCCTTTTCCTCCTGTGTTTTTTGGTATTGAAGAGGTTCCATCTGTGCTTGTCTTTCCTGCTTCTACGCCTATGCTGCTATCAGTTCTGCTTGCGGCTTCTTCATGTCTTGTGTTCCTTTGAGACACTCGGTGATAGTGATTGTTTTCTGCCTCTGCTTGAGGTCCTGTATGGATGCACTTATCTTTCCTTATTCTTGGTCCCACTGTTGGACCTGTTCATCTTCCTACAATACTATCCATAGTTCCGCTGCCCTATCAAACAAGTGCACAAATGCACTAACTTGTTTTTCCATTTCGTCCATTCGTCCTACAACTTATTATTTCCTTTGTTCTTTCACCTCCGGGGGAGTCATAGGAATGAGTTTTTCCTTGAGGTTCTCGATATCCTGTCAGTATTGATCAATTGTTTGCACAATGTGATCAATCTTCTATGTTGTGTTGGGCTCTGCTATTTGCACGTTGTTTGGGATTCTGTCATAGGCTATAGTCACTCCCTGTTTGATCCTATCCACGCGATATTTCTCTTCTTCTTTCTCTGCAGTCATTTGGTCGCATGTTATTTGGAGCATTTATGTGACTCTGCTTCTCACCTCCAGGATGGTGGAATCTATGTGGGCCCTCGACTACACTTTCTTCATGAAACTTGCTTGTATCCTGTAGAGAGATTTCATGGGTATCAACACTAGTATTATGTATAGCTCTTAGACCTCCTTCAGTGGTGTCTGCGCCGTTTCAGGATCCAGCCTGATCATTTTGCGCGTGATGATAAATGTGTCACTTCTCTGAGCGACAAATTGTACTATCTCTTCATGTTTATTTTGCGTTGGTGGCCTCGGTACTTCCTTTTGCTGTTGGACGATGGCCTAAGATTATGTGTGGCCTCATAGCTATTGGATGTTTTCATGGACTTCTATCAGTTTGGCCATGATCTGTTCTCGATGTGCCTCTACTGTTTTGACCACTGGCTCCCTCATGTCTTGGACCTTATCCGTGATGAGCCTTACATCATGCCAAGTGAGGGTGATGTCTGGGTCGTCTGTGTCATATTTCCTTTTTCCTT